>BCLG01002159.1:9766-22538 GCA_001602295.1 Zoysia matrella
GAGCACAGATCAGATCCACGCGTGGGAGCAAGCGGCCACGGCATCCTCCTGGGGATCCACGGCTTGGCGGCGATGGCCTCGACATGACGTGCTCACCCCCTTTCTTCCACTCTTTCTCTTCGAGATCATACCGACGAGAAATCATTCGGCGTTGTCGTGCTGCCCCTTGTGACCGCCCCGATCCCCACCGCCATGCGTGTCGCTCTCCCCTCTGTCGAGAAAGCTAGCTCTCCTAGCTGCAGCTCGCATCCCACTTTATTCCCCATCCATGGCTAGAGTCGAGAAGCCCTAGCAGGAGCTTCAGTCCGTTGAGATCATCTGCAGGGGGCCAGGGCCGACAGTTTTTGTGATGCTACTCCCTTGTGCGAACGGCGCGGCAAAGACTGGCCCGGAGCAGAGTGGAACCCGGAGTCCGGACTCCGTTGTGATCTTTCACTGGGAACTTGAGCCGTCTATACTACCTTCTTGGTCCTTTGTCCCTGAAATGTATTTTTTTAGTCCATGAATTTTGTTCAATGCCGTGAAACTTGAAGAAGATGCAAGTCCTATTCATGGAATCGTTTACTGATTATACAACACTTATGTCAGTATTCAATATCCATAGTACAAACAAGTCTTTATTACTTGCTTAGGACTAAAATTCTCTAGATTTGTGGATACAATGGAAGGTAGAACTCCATTTTTTTTTTTTTCAAAGTGTAACTTTTCCGGGCTTGATGTCAATGTATGTTTGTACTGGAGACGGAGAGCAGTTGCTTAAAGTAACTAGACTTGGAAGGGATTTGTACTAAAATTTGATTGTTCATGACTTCATGTATTGTTTATTTTCCTTTTTTTACTTACTTTATCTACTGATAGTTCTAGACATCGAGTCTTTTTTCCTACTTATATAGGCAATGAGTTCTTTTGTTAGCATGCACACAGTTTGAAGTTTACAAATGTTCATTGTTTTTGAAAAAAGAAATTGTAGCACTGATATATCTTGGATTTGGTGGCTATGCTAAATTCTTAATTTCTATCTACTCGCTGTTTGTCAGATTTATGGGTTTTTTTTTTTTGCATTTCCAGGCTCTAAGCTGCTGCCATTCTCAAGTCATTATGCTTCGAGTTGTCAAGCCCCACAATGTAATGATAGATCATGAGCTGTGAAAACTTTGTTTGATAGACGGTTTGGATGAATTCTACCATCAAGGCAACGAGTATGCTGTCTGTGTTGCATCAAGGTAAATTAATATATGAATGACCAACTTGTTTACTGATGATTTAATCATTAATCTAATACATATTTGACCACAATTTAACAGTTTCAGATTGATAATTGTATTTGTATGTATTCAATCTTTCAGTGCAAGGTGTAAATTGTGAGGCTTATTGTTAGATCCATGACAATTGAACATTATTGCTGCCACTACCAGAGAAGGTTGTGTTTGATATCTTGAAAAATTAGACAACATGTCACTTGACAATATTTTGGTAGTTTGGCATCTGAGATGTTTTGTTTTGTCAAGAAATATAATACATGTTGCTTTATGGAGCATTGTTATGGTAGTTTGTTTACAGAAAAAAATAGAATGTATGTCTGTTGCAATATGAATCATGTATGCACAGCATAGTTTCAGTTCTTTTAGTATTTTGTACTAGATTTTGTAGAAAACGTCTTGTGGCTGAGATATTTCCTTAGTTCGTTCATTATGAGGTTTGACTGTGGTATAAACGTTGGAGTTTTAAAAGGAGCCGTTATTTTACAGTTCAGAATAAATATTTACTTTTCTATACTTGCTGTAGCATTTACAGCTTGAATAAATCTTCTTACGAGCCTTCTGCTATTGTGTTCAAATCAAGAGAAGTGCGGACAGATATGTAGCTATGTAATGCAACTAAAGTAGTTGTGTATTATAATGGTGGAATATAACTGTGCTTGGGACATTCTAAGAATTTAATTGAATCTAAATGTTGGATGATCTAATTGAAAATATTACAATTTATTTTGGTTATGTCGGGTTGATGCTTTTTTATCGGTATCAATGTTTAGGCATCCCACAAGTTACAATAGTGTCGACCGTCACGTTGTTTCTCGCCGTAGCGTGCACGGGCATTTGACTAGTTGTAGTTGTTCTTTATTCACAAAGCAGCCCCCAGCCAGATCAAAGAACCCACCAGGGTTTTGGACCTTTGAATCGATCCTTGGCGCCTGGAACATAGATAAATCGAACAAAATCCAAAAGTAAACCCGCGGCACCGCGTTACGTGGCGAACAAGGCAAAGCCAAGCAAATACGGCATCGGAGCGGGCAAAAAAAAAAAAAAGTTTGGGGGCGAATCACGGAGAAAACCGAAGTGTGGAAAAGGTGGCCCAAATAAGGAGGGAATCCATTAACCGTAGGAATCTATTTATCCACGGAGGAGGAGGGACGGAAAAGGAGACGAAGAACCCACGCATTGGCAAACAGGAGGTTGGGGGCTCAGGAAGTCAGGGGGAGGAGGAGGAGGGGGAGGAGAACCGCGAAGGAATGCCGGGTCTGTTCCCAGGTAATCCGAGACGACCTCGCGTGAGCTTCCAACGATCCGTCCGATCGAGGCTGCCCCGGACCCCGATCGCTGGAAACTCCGCCCGATTCGGGGCTCTCCGACTCCCCTGATCGCGGTGTTCGGCTCGGGTTTCTGATACGCCGCCGCGGTCCAGATCCGTGGAGCGGGCGGCACTGACCATCTGGAGTTGAATCTCCTGCTGTTGCTTGTTGGTTAGGATGCTCTGGCTAGCTTGCTAGTAGGGCGGATGGGTTTTGCGTTGGCCCTGGAATCAAAATGCTCGTTTAAGAACCGCAATAAATTCCTTATGATTCGCTAAGGTCTGGACTGGATTTGTTTCCTGCGTGATGTAGTCTGTGCTAGTTACTAGTCGGTGCTAGTTACTAGAGGTTACAATTTTTTTGGGGGATTCGCTAACTTGTCTGCATTGCTTGGTATTAGCGTAATTGGTAGTCTTTGTAAGCTAATATGGTCAATTCAGAATGCTCTTTCCA
This sequence comes from Zoysia matrella, assembly GCA_001602295.1. Classification (NCBI taxonomy): domain Eukaryota; kingdom Viridiplantae; phylum Streptophyta; class Magnoliopsida; order Poales; family Poaceae; genus Zoysia; species Zoysia matrella. Next base: position 12,789 of record BCLG01002159.1, read on the forward strand.
TCAGTTCTGAAGAAAATGATCATAACTTGAACTTGCTTAATAATGTGGTGACATTGTTTGATTTTGAGTGAAGGAGTGTGATCTGATCTCTTAGTACGTTTCATCTCAGGTTTCTTCTTCCTTTTTTTTCAGGCTCCAAGTTGTGTTTCATCTCCAATCGCTGCAGTAACTACAAGAGCATGCTTGTTGGGTGTCACTCAAAAATCTGAATGCAGTTTTAAGTTTAACTGACATAGTGGGATTGATTATTATTGGAACGATAGCTGGAGTTGTTGGGGGGCTGAAAGTAGCGTCTGAATGAATACATTTCAGTAGCCAGAGGAAGTTATATTTTGCTCCTTTGGTTGAAGTGACCATACTGAGATGGGTTTGCTTCAAGTTCCTGTGATCAACGAGGAAGAGTCTACTACTATTACTACTACTACAATGAGTCCTCCTGTCATCAGTCCTCGTTTCAATTGTACTGACTCCTCTGGTTTGGATAGACTTCCTGCTGGAACATCGAGTAGCAGGGCATTTCCATTCACATCCATCTATGACCTCAAGAGAAAAGCTGCATTGGATTCTACAAATGGGCTTGATAGCCATTTTCGGATCAGTCCTGCCATTGGTGGTTCTTCAGCCTTCCAAGAACATAGAACTGATTCAAGAGATATCAATTGTACATCATGCCCAAAGATCGGATCTCCTGTCCAGATTCCTGCAGTGAGGGTCGTTGGGTTTGACTCAGGTTTTTGTAGTTCAGGCAGAAGTTCTGATATGATGGTAGCTGACAAGATGCATTCATCTTTAGTCATTGATAGCAGTGATTCATCAGTTGAACAACATGGTCCTCAGGCAAGGAAGAGGGTGTTATCACCATTAACTAATGTGAGTCCATGTGGACAATTTCATGGCGATGAGCTGAATATCGGTTCTTTTGATGCCAAATACCAGCACGCAAATAGTGTCAGGCATCTCTTTTCTTCTGGGTTGCATGACAGTAAAAAGGCCAACACTGCAACTCTTGATTCCTTTGACTCACCTTCGTTGTCAGCGTTGAGATACTCCAATGGGAATACAGAGCATGGTTTCAGTAAGTTTAGAGGTAGTACATTCACTAATGGTCTTTTGCTTAAAGGCAGGGAATCCTTTTCTTGCTCAGATCACCGAGTTGAAATGATTATGAATCTTTCTGAAGTTGCAACACCAGCAGCAAGACTGTCACATTCTCCTCCACTCAGTTTGTCTCCTCTTGGTCCAAAATGGATTCATAGAATGAAGACTACAAAAGCTTACAGGGATTTAACAGGGACAACTGAAAGTAATCTCCTGGACATGAATGGAATGAAAAGACTGAATGATGAAAATTATTCTGAATCTGTTGGCCGGATACAGATGAGTGATATGTCAGGGGGAAACAATACTTTTCATGTTGGCTTTAACACGATGACCCCTATGAGGAGTTCAGAAAGAAGATATCAAAATTGGGATCCAAAATCTGCTCCAGATTCTCCGCACATCAGATGTATTAGGAGTTTGAGCCTCCTCCCTATAAGGAGGTCGCTAGTTGGCTCCTTTGAAGAGTCCCTTTTATCTGGTCGATATACATGTGGAAAAGATAATCAGGTACAGCTTGTTTGGTACTTCTAATCGTTTTTTATGAGGATACTATATTTCCTGTTGGCTTTTACTCCACCTTCTCCTAATGCAGACTATTGATGGTTTTCTTGCTATACTTAATGTGACTGGTGGTTACTTCTCTCCCCCAACTCAAAAGCTTCCATGCACTGTAACCAGCATTGATGAAGATAACTCCTTGTTGTACTATTCATCAATTGATCTTGCGGGAAGGTTGCCTACAAACAACAGCAGAAGCCCAAAATCTAAAAGAGGCTGCAGTAACAGTGACCCACGGTCAGCAAAAAGCCGGTTACGGATCCCTGTTAAAGGCTGCATACAACTGGTATTGAATTGCCCGAGCTTGTATTTGAAAATTCCTTATTAGCCCTTGAAAAATTGTGATTCTTTATTAGCCATTGAAAAGTTCAACTTGCCTCTTTGCATCCGTTCCAATTTTTATGCCTTAGTAGACACTGCCATCCATTTCTGCCATGAATGGTGTTGATATGAATTGGTTTGTTATATGCCTATTTATATTTATTATTCAGTTAATGATGACATGTTAATGCCGAGTTATTTCATGAACTAATTGATTCCCGGACCTACTGTCTTTGAAATCATTCTGTAAGCTTATGTGCCTGTCCTTTCTAATACATGTACCTTTTGATTCTTTAGGTTGAACGATAAGTTGTCCATTTGGCATTTGCTATATTCTGTTGTTTGGGAATTGAAATATTGTAACGTTTGATTCATATTTTAATAGAATGCATAAAATGTGAAGAGTATTTGATATGATAAACTAACATGTTTGCACTTTGGAGCACTTTTGTTCCACATGATGGTGCATATTGCACCTTGAGCTTGTAGTCGACATAACCTGTGTCAGACCAAAACTGGTATACCTCAATTGGTGATCTCATTAATCTGCTGTATGAAAAAAGGACTATGTTTGTGTTATTTCTCTTTAGATTCGGTTTCATACTGTAAAATCGTAATTTGGGGTGCTGAGATCGTGATACTTCACTAATTCCAGTACTCACTGCTAACTTTGAGACTTGACTAGTGCTTCTTGCCCTTGGCAGGTAGTGAGTAACCCAGAGAAGACACCACTCCACACCTTCTTCTGTAGCTATGATTTGAGTGACATGCCTGCTGGAACCAAGGTATTAGAAATCTTTGGTATAACTGTGGATTCCTATCTTATAGTATCTCTTATTATACCCACTGTTTTTCTTATTTTCAAATGGTGTGGAAGAAAATATGCATTGCCTTGGCATAGCCTATTTTATTTCTTACTTTTGATGGGTTCTTACAGAGGCTTTTTTTACTTTTTATCTTTTAATTTGACATTCAGCGAATGTTGTTGGCTCCTGGATGCTTTATATTCAACACAGATAGCGTTCCATGACTTTCATGAACTTATACTTTTGGTAGATCTGTCGATAAAAAAAGTACAAGGTTTTATGCCATCTCAATTTTTATCCAGTGATGATAATAGAAATCTCCTAATTTTTTTTTAAATTTTTTTCTTTGTGGGGGCACATATTATTGGTTGCATTGTAGTTAATAGCCAATGCAGAAATTCCCACTTTGCGATATATACTGGTCAACTTGATGGTAAAGAGTCTATTGAGATACATCAGAAGTTGTGATACTGAATTTTATGGTGCCATTTCACAAGTATTTCCAGGTGAACAGATGATGTTTGCCTTTTCTTGTGAAATGAATGTCCAACATTTTCCTTTTGGACTTGCAACTATAAGTTAAATTTCTTGTCTTGTCAATCTTCTGATATTCCAAAATGGGACAGACTTTCGTGCGGCAAAAGGTTACTCTATCCTCTGTTTCTCCCTCTAATCCGACCAACGAAGGAAGCAAGGCCAGTGACATAAGGGTCGAGTCAATCCAACATGGAAGTGAACATAGAGAGTGTGAGGCAGTTTTTTCTGAATGTAATGAAGCCAATACTACTGGTAGATAATATCCAAAGTGCAAAATTCAAGTTACTGACCTTCTTTTTCACTTTGCAGGCTGTGAAGAGGGGCAGAACTGCTACCCGACCAATGAGTCAGAAAAGGGAGGTTTAGCGGATATGGCATGTTGCTCCATGGAATGTGACACTAGAGAATCAATTGAATCTACCCCACTTAGAAATTCAGAAAATGGCACAAACATTGATGGTTGCTGCTCTCAAATACACACATGTCAATTAGGCGAAAAGAAATCTTGCTGCAGACCTTCAAAGGTCAATAATAGTTCAGCTGGACGTGTTCTGCGTTATGCTTTGCATCTGCGCTTTCTGAGCCCCTTCTCTAAGAAGTCATCAAGATCAAGGCACCAGTGCAAATCTGATCTGTCAGCAGGACCGCAGAGTCACAATTCTGAGACACAGCAAGAGAGAAGATTTTATTTGTACAATGATATTAGAGTCGTCTTCCCTCAAAGGCACTCAGACTCGGATGAAGGCGAGGTATGTGTCCGTTGAGATACCTCCAGGTGGCTGTCTACTTGTCTCTTCTACCCTTCCCCTCAAAACATTGCTTTTATTCTTTATGCACGAGTCAGATTGAATAATTTGAAACTCTGACACAAAAAAGTGTAGGATAAAATAATACAGATTGAGATTTTAAAAGTTTTATGTTGTTGCTGTACGACCTCTACATATATTTCAATACGGAGTACTACATTGCAATAGGATAAAACATCACATGCCAAGTTCCACTATCTTAGCGCATGAGCATGAAATCGTTAAGACTAGCCATTGCTTATGTTGTTCCATTTAGTCATTGATTTTCTTGTTTATAATTTTATACTCCTGTGTAACTTTTTTTTTCTTTCACAGCTACATGTCGAGCATGACTTCCCTGAAGACCCCAAATACTTCAACATTAGCAAATAAGACCTCCTTGCACATTCCCATGAGGAGGTGCACATGAAATGTACATAGCATTTCCTCACTAATTCCTTGCTGATCTCTTCTGTTTATTGACGATATCCAAATGTGCAATACTAACCTTCCAACGGAATGCCTCATTTCATTCTTTTTTTGCTTTATGAGTTGGTAAATGCCACTGCTTTCAAGAACAGCCTTTTTCTCTCCACTGCAAACAACTGCCACCGCAATTAATTAACTTGCAGCCACTTTCCTTCATTAGTTTGTGGGTATCAGCACATGCATTGTGGTTCTTCGGTGGTGTGCGCTGAGGAGACGGTGATTCTCTCGCGCGCTCCGACGTCGAGGCCGATGCCGCGGCGGATGCGGGGCACAAGCAGATGGATTGTTTGGGCTGGGTCGTGCTCATGTAGTTCATGCGATCCAGTTTCACCTTGACGTCCCAAAAATAATCAAAACGTCCTTAGCATGGGGAAAACTTCACCGATGGTCTCGAGAAAGTGCAAGCAGCGATCGGCGGTTCTGAAGAAATATTCCAATAATTGGATAGTAGAGACACAGTCATCGACTGCGAGCGGCAAGATTTCACGGGCACGCTTCAAATTGGAGCGATTGAGGTCACTCGTGACGCCCTGTCATAGTGACATCCCCAAGAATGTCAAAAGCTAAAGCAAAACGGGAAGATAATTTTTGCACTTGAAAAATTCTAATCGGAGGCCTTCAATTGAGAGGATAGGTTCCATTACATTTTGAGCTCCTCAGCTGACCACGGCGCTTCACGTCCTTGCCAAAATTGCACGCGTAGATGCTCCTATCCGTGTCTCTCCGACACGCCAGCCGCCAGCGGCATGGGCGACGGGCCGCACCGCACAAACCCTATCGCCCACGGATGGCGAAGAACATATTCCTGCACATTTTCCAATAAGGGAAAGGATACGGTTCGGCTGCATGGGTCGATTTTGACCTCTCTATCCTCCCTTTGCTGGCTCCCGTCGGCGTCGCCCTGATCCGCGCCCGCTATAAACGGAGGCGGCGAGACAGCGTACGATCAACCGGCCAGCCCAATCAAGAAAGATCCGTGCATGCGAGCGACGTGGAGAAGAGGAGCCTCGCATGGCGATGAGAGCTCTGCTCCGGTAGCCAATGATGACTTGCCTGTGGCCTCCCCTGCGGGAGGCGGCGTGTGTACTGAGGCTCTGCTGCGTGTGGTATCGCAGGCAGTCTCCTTGGCTAGCCCGAGCGGCTCTTATCTTTTATGCCAGGCTCGTTACTTCAGTTGACAACTCGTTGTCTCCACACATGAACAGAGGCACTCCAGTTGGTATTTAGAATCCCACTTCTTAATGAACTGCAATTATGCATGCTGTACGCAGCAGTGCAGAACGCAGACTGAAAGAGATACTAACTCGCAAGCTAGCAGCTTGGCGACATATCGCTCCACTGTTTCCTTTTCTGCATGTATACAACTCGTTAAGTTTAAAATTTTGTGTTCGTTGCATGTGCAGCAGAAGCTGTTGTGTTGCACCGACTAAGCGCTGGTGGACAAGACGAAATGCAGCAGGTACGGAGGACTTCATCGATCAACGGTTCTTGTTGAGGGACATTTTGGGTGTGGCGCAGCAGCATGAACAAAGGGCATGGAGATGAACAAACCAGCAGTTTCTCTTCTTAATGCACGGATTTTGGTGAATTCTGGAGGGGAAGTACGTTTGTGCACGGAGAGGAACAAAACAACGGTTCTCTTCTTACCAAGAAAGTAAAAAAGAGATTAGGCTCTGCCGGCAGGCTGTTGTATTTCCTCGGTAATATATGAGGAGTTTGTACTTGTTGCCTTAAAATATTGTGACGACTGTTGCTAGGTTTTTAGAAACAGAAGCAGCAAAAGTTAAAAAATAAATCGCTAGAGGGAGGGCTTGAACCTCCGACCTTGTGGTTAACAGCCACACGCTCTAACCAACTGAGCTACTCCAGCTAGACGGCTGCGTTTATTTAATATAAATATAAGTACAGTATCTTACCCCGGCAAACAGCTGCTCTCCCCCGAGCGGACGGGCGGAACCGTCCGGATCACCCCGGCCGGACCCCAACTGCTAGCTCGCCTTCCCTTGCGTCGAACCCTAGCTTGCTGCGACGGATTGTCCCAGGCAGCATCACAGAGGTACAGCGAGCACGGCGGTCCGTGCTGCCTGAGGCAAGCTAGGCGGCCAGTACACGGCGATCCGAACGGGGCACAAGTCTACCGCCTTGGGCTGGCCCTCCTCCTGCTTCGACGGAAGGTGAGAGCTGATCGAGCTTTCCTCCCCGATCCTCTAATATTCGCCTCCTGCGTTAGATAGGGTGGCTTCCCTTTCTCGCCCTATTGGTCGGACGACCGATGGGTTTATGTACCATTGATTGTCACATGGATGCTGAAAATTGTGGAATTAAGGATTGCAGTGTTCGAGTGAATACCGATTTTAGTCTTATTGGAGACCCGTGTAGACCTGGGAGGCTAGGGATTAGGAGGCAAGTTGCCATGTTGTGTAGGTTTGCATCTCAAGACACCCATGAAGTAGTTTTGCATCTCAAGTTGTCTTGAAAACATTGTACTATGTGATACTGTCTAACGTCTTAAGTGCTACCTGATCAAGGGAATGACATTATATCAAATCGTATTCTTGATCCTTGTATTGTTTTGAGATGTTTAATGTGAATTCCATAAATGATATAAATATCATCTTGGTTTACTGAATGAATGTGCTACTGCATTCTTGTTTCGTTTCCTATATTTTGCAGCTTAATTGATATTACAGGCTTCAAAACATGTTCAAGAATACATTTCAGTCTGGGTTCCTGTCCGTTCTCTACAGCCTCGGGTACATACTGTGATGACCTTATATTAGTTTCTTTTGCTGTGCTGCAACCTTGGACAACGAGATATCTCATGCTCTTTTGTTATGATTTCCTCAGGACCAAGCCACTGCAGATATGGGACAAAGAAGGTGCATCAATGTTCATGCTTGATCTTCGTAATCTTCTGTCGTTCTATGTTGTTAAAAGTATCTTCTATGTCCCTGATGCATAGCTTCGTGGTTTTGAAGCGTATTTTTTCAGTTGGAAAATACTTACATGCATAATTCTGGTTTACTCCAAACCTTTTTTTGTCAAATGTGCTGATTTTGGTTATTTCCATCAGCGAGGGATGTCATTGGTTTTGCTCAATGTCTTTTTGAATTTGCAGTTGTGGATGGGCACATTAAACGGCCTCAGGATGAAGATATCCAGTCTAATGTACTTGAAATCATTGGAACAAATGTACAGTCAACTTATATCACATGCCCGGCTGATCCTTCTGCCACTCTTGGCATCAAGCTTCCTTTTTTGGCCATTATTGTGAAAAATCTTAAGAAGTACTTCACATTTGAGATCCAAGTTCTGGATGATAAGAATGTTCGCCGGCGATTTCGAGCATCAAACTTTCAAGTGTGTAAGATTCCATTTTCTGTAGATGTAAACTGGAGTATGATTGTGCTTCATCATCGACCCTTTAACATTTCATTCTGCTTTTAGACCAGTTTTTTTTTTTAATTTAATTTTACTTTCAAAAGTTAGTAGTTGCCATATACTGAGTTCAACAGAACATAGATCGTAGCTGAAAAATACTGGATTTGTGTTTTTTAGGATTAACAATTTAACTCTCTTCAAATTCATGCATTTAAACTTACAGATTGAAAATTTTAATTGAACCAGGATAATTGGTGCCTACAATTTCTAGTTTATACTTCAAGTTTGTATTTAACAATAAAAGAAAATTCTGCAGTTTACATACAGAATATCTTTTAATCCTATATTTTGAGTAGCCTTTCCCCTTCTGTTAGACATTGTAGCATATATGATCTAAGTTGTTGATGGATTCTTTTGTAGTAGATTTGTGAATCCATTTTGCGTCACTTTCTTATATCTGGGAGACTGGGACACGAAAATTTTATTTGTACACTTTGTTCAAGCAATCATACTGACTTGTATAACTGTTCCAGTCTGTTACTAGAGTAAAGCCATATATATGCACAATGCCGTTGAAGCTTGACGATGGATGGAACAACATTCAGTTGAATCTCGCTGACCTGACAAAGAGAGCGTATGGCACAAACTATGTCGAGACACTGCGAGTGCAAGTTCATGCAAATTGTCGACTTCGCAGAATCTATTTCTCTGATCGCCTCTATTCAGATGAGGAGCTACCACCTGAATTCAAGCTGTACCTTCCAATTCAAGTGAGAATTCAACTATACCTATCTACTTCTGTACTGTACTAAACATTCCTCTTTGGGCACTCTTCTGATATACCCTTATGTTTCAAATTTCAGAAAGCTTAGAACACGGATCGAGCATGGAGAGACTGGTTTCCCGGAGATGCTGCTTCCATATCACTAGCTCGTAACCATCTATAAGAATATCTTCGCTTGTTCGCTAATAGTTTTCTGAAGAACTGGAGTAGTTAAGGACTCTCTGAAGAGTCAGATCTCAGATGACTGCTAGTTGATCTTTTACCTTGACCCTTCTAATAACTAAATCACCCTCGACATCTACTTGTCCAGGTGCACGTATTGTTACTGCAAACGAGCACCTACCATTTCTGCCTACTGCATCAGCATCAAATTGTCCTTCCACTGCATCTATATGACCACTGCTTTGCTGCATGAATGTGTCAGGCGTGCTAAAAACAGGGCAGCGATTGCATTAAATCGTGACCTTGTACCAGACACGGCAACGCTGGTTTAACATTTTTATGACCGAACACGAACAATGCAGTTCCCAGTAAATACTCCTATGTGGAAGGATTATATATATTTTATTATAATTTAGTTTATTATTAAAAATATTTTAATTATACTTTATAATTTTATACGTTTGAAGTTGAAGTTATTTTTTTTAATAAAACGAAAGATCAAAAGTTGAAATTAAAAATTTCAAGATCGAAGTGGTGGGCGCCTGAACCTTGGTGCTTTATGGCATGGCGCAGTGGCAATCTAGTTGGTGAGTGGTTGGCAAATGGTTAGGCAACACGCGCCGCGGGCCAGGCCTGCCGGCTGCGACCACCAGCACAGCGGCGAGCGGTGACCACCAGCCAAAAGCATCAGTTGAGCTGTGACCACCAGCCAGGACACGGCGCGCCCGACGGGGAGGCGGATCCGGGAGGCAAGCGCGCGCGCCAAGCAGTAGGCGCCGCGCGCGGCATACGCCGTACGCCACGCAGGTGCGGTGCCGTGACGGTG
>BCLG01002159.1:22598-50272 GCA_001602295.1 Zoysia matrella
CATTGAGTGGGGGCGGTCGATCGCTTAGCGTTGTGGCCGGTATGCGCGCGCACCCTCGCGGTACGGGCACGGCCCAGGTCATAAATGACCTGTGTGATCATCGTGTGGCATGGCGTCGCAGGTGGATGGCGCTTATCGTCACGCTCTCCCTGGACAAGCGGGTTAGGACCAATCGGACAAGTTGCTCTCGACGTTCGCTCCGCTCCCATCTTACGGTGTACTCCGTACAACTGAACAAATAAGGTTTGACTGCATTCGTAAGACTACGATAGTTTTCCATGTTCCGTGACGTTTCTCCCATGGAATGGAATCTCCTGTTACGCTTGACGTGAACCACGAACAACATACGGCGTTCTGATCTCACAGGGATTATTTCCGACTGAAGATAAGGATTAAGGATGGCGAGCCCACCATCACCACGACGAACCCGGTGGTGATCGACACGTACCATGCAAAAACCAATGAACTTGCCCGACAGTGACCATAGGCACGAGCGGAGCCCCATCGCGCGTCGCGTCTGTGTCTGGCCGCGCAGGGGCAGCAGCACCACACCGGAACCAGGGGTGGAGGGATCGGCACCAATCTCGCAAGCGCCTTGGTGTTCCCGGCCCCAGAACCCTCTCCTATCCGTCTCCGAGACAAACCCCTGCCCCGACCACTCCTCTCCACAGCGCACGCCCGCAGACACACCGCCGCTGGCACCCCTGCCCATGGCCGTCGGTCCGTGCGCCCACGGCTGGTAGGGCGCCGATGGCAGCGCAAGGCGGCCCCGCCCACCGGCGAGATCGATCCCAACCGGCCCCGCCGCGTGTGATCGTTACGTTCCGGTTCCAGTTCCATCACTCGCTGCCGCACGATCCGTGTGGACCGTGTTCCGTTCACCTCCCGCGCGCGCCCGCGGGGGCACGTCACATGGGACATGGCGCCGCGCGAGCGCGGCCGGACGTACTCGCTGTTGTGTTCGCCCATCGGTTGGGGGAGCCTGCGTGCCGAGTGGGACATTCGTGCGAGGACAGGACGGGGATGGCATCTTCTCCATCTCTGGGTGTTCGACGGGACGGCGATCGTTGCAGAAGGGGTTTGACCCAACCTGGCCACCAGGTTCGGCTATAGAGCTGACCGGCGGCGGGGTGGGATGGGCATCAGGTGAACGATCGGGAGGCCATTTCTCCAGAACTGACCGAATGAAGCGATCCGTGCCCCAATTATGCAATCGAACGAAAAGCTTCCCACCACTAGGAGAATACACTCGCTCCAGTTAACTGATCTCGTAACTTTTGGTCTTATTATTACTACTACTCCCGTTCATAGCATGCAGCATTGAATTTGCACTTGCGACTGAAGGGCAAGGTTGGTGGCCAAACCGACTGCACAGTGCATCGTTTTGCAGTACAGCCTTTTGCGTTAATGCTTCTGGATTGATTCAGGTTACTGTGGCCGTGGCAGCTGCCACAGGAAACGTAATACGGCTTCTAGCAGTGGCATCATTGTGCTGTACCGCTGAGGTTGCTTTGACCGCGCCGTACTTTTACACTGGAACTTCTGCTTCAGTTCGCACGCCGTCACGCAGTGGCGGTGAAAAAACTGGAAAGAAAGCAGAAACGCAGAGATGCATGGAGTACCGGGCCTCCTCGTTTCATCACATGCCCGTTCATGCAATGCGTGCACCTGCAGGCATTGATCGTGCCACTCAATCTTGATATGTAAAGTTAAACGAACCGGCCTCACAGAAGTACTCATGTAAGTAGTCAAATATGTTTTGGTTTGATGAAACCCTAAACTAGACTAGACTGCACGCATGCATGTGAACGGCACATGAGTCGACCACACCGTAGCTGTAGCACTAGTGTTCACATCACTAGTCCCCACAGAGGTTCAGATCAAAGCAAACAACTTTTAATCGGGACAAGATCACGAACAGTGTCGTTGGGTGAGTACGCATGTCGCTCACCAAGCTAGGCAGCCTTAACTTGCCCCGCTAACACTCGCCGCGGCGAACCACTCCGGGACACGGCCACACATCCGCCCACGCGCCCGTGCCGGGCAGCTTGCTAACGCTGGCTGCTCCCCGGCCCCGGCGGTCATGCATGTCGGCCGCGCGCGCGCCATGTATCCGCCCACGGCGTACGTCCCGTCGCGTCGCGGTCCGACGCGCAACTCAAGCAACGACCTCTCGCGATGATCAACGCGTCTTACACTATACGTCCGCTGTGTCAGCTGCGCGCGCGTTCGACGACCATTCAACGTCGTAGCCAGCGGGTCCCTGGCGGAGCGAGCTCACCGTCGCCGCCGCCGTCGCGTCACCGACTCCTAGCTCCATGCCCGTGTCGCGCGGTCGGGACGCCGATTAGACTTGCGAGCTAGCGACCGGCCGGGTTCGATTCAACGGCGATTGATTTGACGGCCGTGGGGTTTATGCATGCAGGGAGACGCGCGCGGCGCCTGATCAGTCGGAGACCATCGATCGAGAACGGGGCGTCGATGGACAGGACAGGGATTGTCCGCGTCCATCAAAAGTTGCCGTACTGATGACAAATGGTCCTCCGGGTGATTATTATTGACTTTTCGTGGAATTTAGAACTGGAACCTATGGCGCTGAAAGCTACTCCCCCGTCTTTTTTTATAAATTATTTTAAAATTGAGCATGAGAATTTAAAAAATTGAAAAAGGTGAGATATTTAAAAAATGAAGAGGAGAGAGAGAGAGAGTGAAGATGTATTGAGAAAAGAAAAAAAATGTGAAAATTAAAAATTATTTATAATTTAAAAAAATTTGAAGAGTTCAAAATGATTTATAATTTGAAACGGAGACAGTATCATAAAAAAAAATATGATTCAATGGCCGCAAGATCGCACGGGTTCACACAATGGCACAGCGAGAAATGATGTTCTCACCATGCTGGTGTAACTTTGTGAGCCATGGAATAGCTCTCCTTCGTCATTTCAGTGCAGATGTAAGGGCGGACATGATGGTTGGTTGTGTTGTGTTTCCAGTTCGTGAACAGGTCAATAATTGTGGTTAAAGGCGCGGCGTAAATTGAAAAATATTGGTGGATCAGAATAAACGGTGATCATCTTCCTGCGTTTATGATGGCGCAAATTGTTCTCCAGGTACAACAAACGCTAATCTGAAGAGAAACCAGAACCGACTTGCTATTGTCCATGCAGGGACCAGTACCAATGGCACAGCAACATTTACTCCACAAGATCAATTAGGATTACATTATTCCTAGTAGTAAGTACTCAGCGACAGCAAAAAGAAAGGGGATTATCAATATTTTGTACTAGTTAAAAAAGTTATAAATTTATCAACAATCCTCTAAACGTTCATTACTGAAAGTGACACAGCAGAAACTGCTACAGTATTTCATATGAACACTTTTTCCCCAGTTTCCAAGTCGAGTACAAATAGCATGAAGCCGTTGGAGCGAGCCCCAAAGCAATGTCTAATTGAGGAGAAACTAACAAAGATCACAAATCTAACAATAATGCAGTGTGACATACTCTGCTACAGCTAATCCTAGCTACTGCTCCGGTTACAGCCACCAGATAAGGGGATGGATTAGGTCCAACATCACAAACTCATCTGGTGCCTCTACCTCCACCCCAGAATTATTTCCTCCTATAAATGCGAGAACAAGAAAAAGAAAACAAAATTACTCAAATGAAACTGTAAAAAGGAGCTATATACATTATACAGGGTATATAAGTTTTTTGTTTTTGAGTTAATAGGATATATAATTTATCTTAGCACATAGTAGTTGTAGAAATTCACCTTTATTTAAAAAAATAAACTTCTGCTGCATTACCTGTTGCGCTTGTAGGGTTGTGTACTCCCTTTCTTCCTCACTCTCTACTGAAAGGAGCACATGTGGTTACTGAACACCACTTGATTGAACAGTTCTTGCTTTGGCTCTTCACCCACTGTTTGCACCATGTAGCTGCCATTGTCCTGAAGTCGGGCAGGTCAGCCTCATGATCATTGTCACAGTGCTCTGGAACTGAATCCTGAATGGCCATGAGGTAGATGGAACGGAACAGCAGACGAACCTGATAAAAGGACATGCAGCCGTCGCCGTGAACCTCGTGGGATGCGGGGGAGTTGGAGGTGTTTGTGTCCATGATTGCCTGAGGAGGAGCCCTGGTCAGGACAGAGGCAGGAATTGCGAAAGCCTCCTGGTGGAGCAATCCTTCGATCTTCTGAAACAAGAAAAATTGGCAGTGATGAGATTGCGACCGCCATTAGAAGAGGGGTAATGAGATTGTTAGTATAGTTCAGTGATTAGTCTTGAGATGCTGCATACTTGAGCGTGGTCAATGACGGCGTCGCTGTCCATGCCAAAACCATACAGCACGGGGCTCAGAGAAGCAATCCTCATGGAAAGGAACTGCATAACGATCAGAGGGACGCTATTACTTAGCAAATTAATCTGTCTGTATGTTATTGTCAACAAGCATAATATGGTCTTGCTTTTTTTAGAATTAAGACTTGAAATGTTTTTTTTTTTTACCTCGACTTGGTTCTGCAAGGACTGCACATAATTGATGATCTCGTCCAAAATGAGGGCCTTCCCAGTAACCTACAGAAAACGGCACATTTTTAGGACTATACAATTAATCAAGTTACCACAACAAATGAATTTGTTTAGTACTACAAGTTAACTAAATTAACCTTGTCGCAGCCAGGGACCAGGGCCTGCAGCACCCTCATCCTCTCACTGATTCTCTCCCTCCTCACCTGAAGAAAATGCCAGAACGGATAAGGAAAAAGGAGGTCCAAACAATCAAGCTTAAGCGACACAAGCTACCAAACTTTGCTGGGTAGTAGAGTACCCTCTCTGCGAGGCTGTGACTATCTGTGGCTTGCCCTCTCCTTGCCCTGACATGGATGTACCCCTTGGGTGCCTCGTCCTCGTCCATCTCCTTGCGGTTTCTCTCTCGTTTTCCTCCCCTCTTCTTGGTCTCCTCCTTGGAGTCCTACTTGTTAGTTGTGAGCCAGATCATGAAGAAATTAGCTAATATATATAAATAGCTAATCACAAGCTTCTATTTTAAAAAGTTTTGTCAGCGAACTACTACCTTGGAGTGAGCAGAGCTGAGGCTGGCACCATCTTCACTGAGCTTCCTCTTCTTGTCCACAGAAGCAGTGCGTTGCGGAGAGGTGTCAAGAACCACGGATGAGGTCTCCATTGAGGCGTCTTCAGGGATGGCTGAATCTGCACCATGACAGAACAAGTAGCTTGGCATGCTGTGGGAAGCGTTGGTGTGGCCGTGCTCCATCTGTTGTGGGAGGCGCGAGAAGCTTTCCATTGGCAAACAACTGGCTTTGAGTGCCTGGTAGCTTGGCTACCGCCTCCTGCGTCGATGCTTTTTGGTGTAGTAGTTTTCTCGGCAAGGACTTCAGAGAGATACAAGTTTGGTTCGCAGGTGACTTGCCGTGGGCTTATATACAAGTTAGGAACGGGGAATTTAAGTGAGAGAGAGAGGGAGGGAGGGAGGGAGGGGAAGAGAGGGAGATGATAAGGCCAAATCATTACTCCTACATCTCTATTAATGGATAAGTTGGCAGTGGTAAGACAGGGCCCGGGCGTCCCATGTTGTGGTAGGGTGAGAAATAATTGAGGAAATGTCCATCGGGCATGCATATTGATTTGGGCAGGTCCTTGCCGTTTCTCTGCTCTACAATTTGGCAGTCAAGTTGCATGCATAAGCAAACACATTGTTTTCCCACTGAGGGTTTCATCCAAAAGAGAGAGAGAGAGAGAGAGACTCCCACCAAGTTTCAGAGAAGGGCTTCGTCGAAAACCTGATCGATGCGGAGATAAATGAGTGCCTCTGGTGTCTGTCTGTTCTAGGAGTACAAACTACTCCTAGCTGAGTAGTACTGTACTAATCACTGCGTGTAAAATGCCATCAGACAGTAAAAATTAATATGACATGGCTAACAGAGTGGCGCAACAGATTTTCCTGACAGTGGTCCACGATGATCTATCACATACAACCGTGTTTAACCCTTGGTACACAAAAGATGCGTCATAGGAGTACATGTCACGGTACTCCACGTTTTCCTCTTAATGCAACACTTGCCACGGTATGTTTGCGAGAGAACATGTCTGCTACAGTAATTAGTCAGTCTTTTTGATAAACCCGAATGTTCAGACTAAAGCTTGCATGGACGACAGCAATTACCCACACCGTTTTGTACTTCACATCGCGGAAACAACAGCCTGATGCGTCATGCATCATTCAGGAGCGCAATTAAGCCGAGGTTATGTATGTCAGAGTTGTTTGAAAATTTTGTGTACTGGTTGGTTATGTATGGGACTTAAGAGTTGTACTCCGTATTGCAGATAGTAGGCGGCATCTCGCCGGACGGCATGAGCCCCAAAATATAGCTAAACTCGAAGCTGCAACGCTGAGTCCTTGGCACCTTGCACAGCGAAATGCGTGCGTTATACATTTGTTTTTTTTTAAAGAAAATGAGAATAGTTTACGGTCTCTATGTTGCAGTAGGTAGCCTCCAATTATCACAGTTTCAGCGATATTAGGAGTGAAAATTAGGTTCAGCTTTGAACTTCTTTAGTTCAATAAAATGAGTTAGTTTTCAAAAATAATAATATATTTTTGAAAAGTGCCATTTAGTTGAATTAAAAAGGCTCGGAGATGATGCTAAAGAAAAGGCTTGGATCAATTCCTTATTAGCCATTGAAAAAACTTTTGATTTTTTATTAGTCACTCAAAATTTTGAATTTTCTTATCAATCACTAATATTAACTTTCTTTTCTTATTTGTTATTCCTATACATTTAGCGGCTTAAAAAAAACTTGTTTGCCCCTCAATCAATTTTTTTACTAATTTTTCTCATTACCTATTTTAGTGAATATTACATAAATCAACTTTATCTCACAGAATTACATTATGACCCACAAACTTAAAAGAAAATAAAATAGTTCAGATTAAATTCTAAAATTTGAATTTGAATTTAAATTGTAAGTAAAATTTTTTCTTTGTGAAATTTTAAATGTCTCAAAATCAAACAATATCCACTAAAATGAGTAATGATAAAATTTAGAAAACTTTAAAAGAAGGGCAAAAAGGTCTTTTTTAAGTCCCTTTTTATAGAAGTGGCGAATAAAAAAAACATTATCATAAGTGGTTGATAAAAAAATTCAAAATTTTAAATAGTTACTATAAGTTTTTTTATGGCTAATAAAAAATTTATCCAAAAAGGCTCGGAGGTGAATTGCTGAGGTGCAGGAAAAAAAAAAGCGAGCATGAATTAATCATACCGATCGAAGTCTACTGCGTTATGTATTTGATGTTCTCTCACAATCACAGTCACTAATCGTTTGATGATAACTAACAGTAACCGTTCTGTCAGAGGTGGAGAGAACTTCGTCTCTGATCAGTCCGTTCGATCTTATAGGCCTTATCAGACGCCCAGGCTGCACGCGTACCACGGCCCCGTGCCAACGTTATTCTGCGTCGCACAGCATCATAAGACATTTCGCTTCACTTGACCACTGGCGCTCCTGCCAACCTGCACGCGTACGCGTACGGTCCATCGGCTTCCAAAAGTCCAGGCATGCACGTACCATACGTATTGCTACCAGGCTGTGTCCGAGTTCCGTCACAGCTCGTTTTTACTTCTGCCTCCCAAATTATGTATACGGCAGCATAATTGGCTGGAGTATCGTAGTCATCCTGTTTGGGCTTTTAAAACGTTGACGCAATTAATTTTTAACGATATTTTTACTATTCATCATCCATGGGTTTTAAATATATTTAATGATAAAGTAAATTATAACAAAATATATAATATTTATATTTTTAATAACATGCATATTTAAATTTAACAATAAAATCAACTATGTCAACATTTTAATTTTTTTCTTGAGAATCAATATTTTAAAAATTATGCAGCTCCGTTCCAACCAGATGTTTTAGCCTCGGACTTTGTGTATAAAGTGATGAGCCACCTAGTTTTCAACACATTCCAGTTGTGCAACGGTACGACTGGCTGGTTAGCGGTTGACATAGGTATCGCAGCCTGTTCTTGTACGCAACACACGTACGCCGATCCTTTGTGTTGTTGTAGGAGCACTAGTATTCCTCCACTCCAAGGCTATTCTTCTCACGAGACTCGGCGCCTTGTTCTAATTCGCCATTGAACTTTGGCATTGACATTTCCGACGACGAAGACGACGCCGATCGAGGGCACGCATGACCGGCTCTGCCTGGTGCGTCGCGTCCGCGAAAGGTTCGGTTTCGCTGGGCGGGACAGCGACGGCTCGTTGGCGACGGACATGGACCCGATCTCGGAGGGAGATTTGGTGCAGGCATGCAGCGACGCGCTCGCGGGTACCGCGAGCTGAACTCTGTTGTCACTTGTCATCAACAGCCATTTGGATGTAGCTGGTGCAGTGTAGTAATAGTAGGATCCTCTTGTTCATGCATGATGATGCGCTACTGAACTGGCAGCAGCCACTGAGGAAAAAACAGTAACAAGGGATGATTGGATGTGTCAGCATGCGGGCATGTTGGGCGTAACAATGTTGGCTCGTAGGATCGCATTCAGAGCAATTTGGTGTTCAGCGTTCAGCAACCTGAATGAACACAATGATAGCATCCAAGCCAGAATGACACTCCTCATGATTTCCATAAATTATAACGACAACATTGCTATATGTACATCTGGCACAAGAACGGCAATCGCTCCTCAATGTGCAAGCTCAAACTTACAGCGCACCATCTGCAAACAAAATACACAAGTTTGCAAACCGCTACCATGATAAACAGGGCTCAATCTAAACCGAGACCAAAACCGTGGAGCCACACTGCACTGCGGCTCCATGAACTACTTTCTTTTATCTTGACACAGGCTGAGACCATCTGCTAAGACACATTTGGACCCGTGCCAGCCCAACTGACTAACTACTGGATCACCTACCTGGGTCCTCTAACAAAACAAGGATCTCCTCATCGTCTATAGTCCCACTGTCAATGGCATATTGTAACGCGGTTCTGCCATCCCGGTCGGTGGCTTGTGAATCAGCTCCCCTGCACAGGAGTAGGGCTACTAAATTAGAATCTCCACACATTCATAATTTCTTTTTTTTTCTAATTTTTTTGTTAGCTTGAATCCAACATCACTATATCTATATACCTGGAAAGAAGCAGCTTGGCAAACATAGGTCTCCCTTTCATGATGCTGTGATGAAGTGGTGTTCGCCCTCTTGAATCCCTAGAATTTACATTAGCGCCATACTGCAAGAGTAGCTCAACCATGCCTATATCTGCAACGCAGCATGCTAGATGAAGCAAAGATAATCCTTCAACATTGTCCTCCAATCCATCTATACAGTCACTTGCACTGGCAGCACAGATAGAGTCCCCTGGAGAATCCTTTTCATGCGAACTGCGGTCGAAGCATCTCAAATTTCCATTCGATGGGGAGGATGGCTGCTCTTGTAGAAGCAGTGCTTTCTCAAGAGTCAAAGCCAAATTACATGATATACGTCCATAAGTAAAATTTACATCAGCATTTGATGCTACGATCAGGCTGTACACCCCCCTCTTGCTGTTGGAGCTTATATTATTCCACATCTGTTGTGCCAACTGAATCTCATCCACATTATGCTTCCGCACAAAATCTTTTTCAGCATACTGGAAAATTTAAGAAATTAACAATCAAAACTTAAATCAATATTATAATCTTACAATCAATTAACTCTCAGCAATCTCCTTTTTCAGCAAAGATAGTTGATGAAATTCTAGCCAAAACAATGCACCAAGTTTTGATGGCCATTCTTAAGAACAATGATATAATCAATAGTATTTTTTATTTATATCGCGGCGTGTGCTATTCAATAACTTGTAATCTTTCTTGCTAATTATTATTAGCTATTGAATAAGTAGGATAGACAGTTTGTGGTACCTTGGCATGAATAAATTTCTCCTTCACTGCAATAGGATCAGATTGTTTAGGTTTGTTAGCTGCAGGGTTGTGTGATGTGTTTTCTAAACCATCAGCCCTGCATAACAGTCAAAGCTGCATGTTAGTGTGTGATAATAAAAGGATACTAAGCGGACTTATGTCCTGTTGGTAATCAACAGTGTCAATACTACCTTGAAATATCACCATGTCCATGGTCAGGACAGCTTGATGAAGGTAGCATTTCTTCCC
Source organism: Zoysia matrella (assembly GCA_001602295.1). Lineage (NCBI taxonomy): Eukaryota > Viridiplantae > Streptophyta > Magnoliopsida > Poales > Poaceae > Zoysia > Zoysia matrella. The sequence goes on from BCLG01002159.1 coordinate 32,784, forward strand.
AGATAGTATTGGCAAATGTGTTGCCTAATGACTGGAAAAGATTAATTACAGATGGCTCCCAAACCCTGACATCAAGTGTCAGGGATCTTACCTGCCGATGTAAAGTGAAGTTCAGTCACATTTATGATGACATCAATCACACATGACAAATCTACGGTAGAGCTAAAGAATACAAAGGACATTGGTCATGCAGAGAATAAAAATGAATCATCTGAGAGTTCCGAGACACTAAAAAAAATTCTGAATAAACCAAAAGTATAGAGCTGTGTATTGGATTTTTTTTTTGCATAATTAAATTGCAGAGAATAATGTTAACCTTAGATATATGCACACCAAGGTTTCTGTGTACCCCAGAACACTCTATGCATAAAAGAACTCCAAGGTTCAGGGATGCCCAGTCAGGCTCTGCAGCACCACAATCCGCACAATTATTATTGCCAACCACCTTCCTAAGCAAGTCAATTGGCTTATCAGGTTTCATCATGCTGGTTCGGTGATGCTGTGTAGCTCTAGCAGAATTATCAAAATAACCACTTCCTGAACTCTTTTCCAACATGCAATCTTCACTTATTGAATGTTCAAGTTCTGTTGAGCTACTGAATGAGCTGCTCTCACTGGCAGTTCGATGATGGCTGCTGCCCTTAGGGCTCTGCAGCAAACGCTGTAAAGAAAATAATGTTGTCATATAAACAAAAAATGAATGTGTAAAATACACAACACACATATCATTAATCACTAACCCGTTCAGGGGACTGGGAGCTCAGCAAAGAAGCAATAACACCAGTAATCTTTTCAATCCAATCCATCTGATCCATAGCACTCTCTGCCTGCCCAGTTACAGATTTATGTCAATAGGTACTAGAAAGCAACTTGACAACTATTGTTATTAAACAACTTAATACAATGTCATACTCCCCAAAGAAAAAACAGGAAAAAAAAATATCTACTTCAGAACCATACCTGCAATGTGTAGTTCTTTGTGGGGGAGATTATCCGGAAGCAGAACCGTAGATCTGATTGATCTGCGTCAACTTTAATGGTCGATGTCAACAAGTTTACAGTATGGCGTGCAACAGATTTCTCATCATGCACGCCTCCATGGTAATGAGAAGAGAACCATCTGCTGAGCAACCCAGAACCATGTTCAGCAGGAGTGCTATTTCTTTGGTTAGAATAACCACTCTGCAAAATCATGTTTTCAAAAACATATATTAACAGAAACACACTTTACACATGTGCATTGTAAAGAGCAATGGGAAACTTACGGATGGTCTACTGTTTTGCTTGCGATAATAGTATAACATTCCTCGACTGTCTAGGACAAAGAACCTTCTTTTCCAATCGCCTCTTAAGTTCGAAGATCTCTTAGAGAGGTAGCCTTGCCGAATGGTCTGAACCTGAAAATAGGTACTTATTTTCAGTATAACATGCATTTTCCTAGTTAAAGTTCCACCAGCATGCGTGCACGCACTTGATTCAACCAGTAAGTGTTACCTTTCCCTTTGAAGCTGATTGCATCACTGCTTCAATCATCTTATGAGAACTTCTACCAATTGCTTGAATTCCATCACCGTTAGGGGAATCATGCATGCCATTAGGTGACCACCGACTTTCCCTATCGATTTGCCGTTTGAACTCTTGCATTCTCTCAACAAGAGCAGCTTGCTCATAGTTAGACCTTTCTCTTGACTGCTGTGCGTAAGCAAGAACCTAAAAAAAAGAGAGATGTTTTAAAAGGGAAAAAAAAACATTGTCAGCACCAGAACATGTTGGTGCCTCCACTAAGCACGACATGTGTAATGCCCCAGAAAAGTAAATTATTACACAAAACATTCAACTATAGCACTTAAAAGAGCATGAAACAGTCATGGCTGAAAGAGGTACTTGATTTATATATGGCTCCATCTGATGTAGTAGTTCATATCCCTGCAAAATTAGCAAAAAGGATTAGAAATAAATTTGCAATAATATAAATGTCAAGATGAAAGAAGTCACAATATTGTACTTGTTTGAAATAACGAAGATGAGCATCCATTGTCCCGCTAACAGCCTCCAAAAATTCAAATCTTTTCTTAGCCTCAATATTTGAAAGTGCTGTCACCTGAATTTGAAGAAAGATAAGATAAACAATGGCATGTGCATGACAACTATGTGAATAACAAATCAATGAACTGTGCTATACCAGATTGAAACGAGCTTGCTCAAATGAAGATCTAGCGCTGTGGAGCTCCTGATCATGCCATGAACAAGTTAGCAGCAGGAAGTATCCTCATCTTTGAAAGGACTCTTGATAAGGTCAAAGTAAACTTACATCCTCTACTGCAGTTGCTACATCAGCCCTTGTGCCCTTTTTCAAGGATAAATACTTCTCACGAGCCTGGGAGGAAAAAAAAAAAAGGCAAGTCATGTCAGTAACAGAGTTTATAAAAAAAACTTCAATTTTATTTAAGATGACCATCAGATGGAATGTTAAGCATGATAACGCTGAATAAAAAAAAACTATAACATCAGTGCAACAGGGTGCAAAATTAGCACCATGAAACACATAGCAGACCCTGCTCAACCTAAATTACTTCGCATACTAGAACAAATTGTTTTCATGAGAAATCAGTATATCAAAAAAATAAGTAAATACTACCTATGGATAAGAGGAAACTAGATTCTATCTGATTCCTGTGCAACTTGATCAATGACCATCATGTTGAAAGGTAAATCAGATGGAACAATTGATAATTTCTACCATATAATCTCTAAAACAAGTTTCACTATGTTTCAATGGCCACTTTAAAATATAATTGAAACAGTACTACCTGGTCATATAGAAGACTAGCCTTGTCAAAACGCTTCCGAGCATCCTGAAAAAGTGTTATAAATTAAGGCCATATAAAATACTAATAGCAAAGTTTACAGGTTAGATGTTAACAGAAAGTAGCGCCATACCTTCATTTCAAGCAAATCTATGTCCACAAACTGAACCAATTTGTCATTTAGCATATGCTCAACCTATTAGAAAAGTATATCAGAAGCTATATCATTGTGGAACTGTAAATATAAGTTTGTAACACCTAAAAAGTTTGGTATAACTCCACTTTCGCTGATGATGCACAGCATTGCGATTTTGAATTTTGATACACTAAGGCACATTACTTAATTAAGTGCAGCTGTGCAGGTCCAATTAACATTACGAAACATACTCTTGCAGAGCCAAGTAAATGAGATAAAACCAAGTGCCAATTTCTGAAAGATTGCTGACTGATTAAAATTCTTGATGAAGGACTAATTCCATAGTAATGAAAAAAAAATGCTCTACCTGGGAGCGCAATACTTCTTTGTACGTTCCAATTTCTCTCAAGGCAATTGTAAATTTGGTCATAACAGGCCCTATGGAAACATGTTTATGTCAGTTTATAAAAACAATAGACAACTTGGAGGGAAAAGAGAATGACCCATGTTCATGTCATAAAATAAAAACTAAAATAAAGCTTATATTTCAATAAGAATTGCATCACTAACCTCCAAAAGCAACGCTGATAGGATCATTATGACCCCCACCAAATGTTTCAAGTGAACTTGCAAAAGCAATATCTCCATCATATGCTTCTCCTAGCCCTTCCCTGATACAAAATGACAAATCAGAAAGGTGGTATTTGCTTGGACAAACATTGTTGATCAGAACCCAGCACATTATGTGATTGTTGTCTGATAGAATCCACAGAACAGCAACGGAACAACACGGTTTAGTAAAGTTCAAAAACCACCACTTTAAGTGATGGTAAATGTTCACGTACGTGTATTTCCGGCACCCCTTGTGGAACTTCAAACATCTCTCTCTTAGCAATTCAGCTCCTTCTTCAAGAGATTGCATCTATCAACGCAAGGAACACAGTTTAAACAGAGATCATGAATTGAATAAATAAAGTATAAAAAGAATTTGCAGGATTCCCAAAAACATGGCAAAGGTTAGGCTGGCTCAATAATTCACTGAATTGATATGTTTTACACGGAAATGAGATATCAATTAACAAAGTAGGGTATGGAAAAAAAAAATCAAAGCCTTTATTGAAATAAACAATAATCTGGCTCGATAATTCCTTTGGTATAATTAACAAATGCGCGTGAAATCACAATGCATATCAAATTTACACATTAAGCTATCACATTTTTATTGAAACAAACAATAATCTGACGAGACATATGCATGTGTAAAACTGTCACAAGGTGAAGCACGTCAACGACGTCAGAACAATCTAATAACACGAAATGTACGAGTGGAACCATCAGAATACACCATAAAAATCAGATATGAAGAGGGCAAACCAGCATGTTCTATTCTACAATCAGTATTAGATGATTCAAGACATAACTGGATCAAAGGATCAGGTTCTCCCAACTCGATCCATTGATAAACGCAAACAAGGATGAGAGATCCACCGAACTACCAGTGACCAAATCCAGCAGACACCGAAGCCATGCATTGCACCCAAAAAGCTGAAACCATTATCCCACCCACTCGCCTATGCGCCTGACTCAGACCAACCTCCTGGGCGCTAATCAGGAAATGGATACCGCGGAAAACGAGATCCAGCGCGCCCTGTTACCTGCTTCCTAAACATGGGCGAGTCATCGAGCCTGTTGAAAAACATGGCTGCCTCCGCCGGTTTTCCGCCGCCGCCGCCGCGGTCACCTCAGCACCAGCACGGCCGCACTACCTCCTCATCAACAGCCGCCGTACCAACGGAGGAGACGCACTCGCCGCAGCACGGCACCGCAACAAGCAAACCGCTCCTCCTCCTCCCGGACAGCCGCGCCTCCTCCGGCCGCACCGCAGCACGCGACGCCGGGAGCGTGAACCGCAGGCGTATCCCGCGGGCGATGCTCGCCGCGAAACCCTAGCCGGCCGCCGTAATCGGCGAAATGGCGGCGACGCGCGTGGGGGTTGGAGGAACCGAATGGCTCGGCGAGGGGGGAGGGGGAGGGGGAGGGGGAGACGGAGCAGGGGTAAAGAGAGAAAAGTGGAAGATGGAATGACGGTGCGCTTTATTTTTTTGGTTATCTCTAATTACTAGTAGGGGAGTAATTTGTTTCGGGGTACATTAGGCGCTAAATTAGCGAGGAGAGGCGTGGGGGACCTTGTGCGATTGAGGCGTGGGGCCCGGTGCCAGTGATGGGATGCTAGGTTTGGGTGGGAGGGAGGCGGGTCACCTACCGGTGAGTGCTGTTGATCGTGGGTTGCTTTTTCATTATCATCTGTTTTAGAAAGAGAAAAACGAATCAGTGGACTGTGAAAAAATAGCCCCCACCTAACTTGAGAACCACTGGTTTGAGCAGGTTCCTCCATGTTTTCTCAAGGGTGAACCTATGTTCAACTGTCGAGGTCAGTTGATCCAATGGTTTTCGCCTAAATCAAAGAAAAATCATTGATTAGTCTTTTTGAGAAGTTAGAATATTTTTTATTTTTATATTTTTTATAAAATTAAATTGATTCATTCAAATGAGGTTTTAGATTTTCTTTGAAACGCAAAAATTTCACAAAAATCAATTCAATTTCATAGAAAAAATAAGAAAAAAAATTTTACGTTGAGGCCTTAACATTTTTTAACCAGCCATCCGACCATCAGTCAAAGCAATCAACCTGAGTAGAGTCACACGCTGGCTTCGCCCTCATTTCTCCTTTGTCAATACTATTTTTTTTTATTTTTCAATGCATTACGTAAGAAGTTGCATACTCAACCGTGCACGGTACAAAAGTAAGTACAAGAGTAACGTGTCGATTTGGGCACAACGGTGCAGGGCTATGTGAACTTGCGAAGGCGTGCTTGTACCAGCACGCACCGCTCGGCTCGGAGCAGGTGACGACTGATGACCCCTTGTCCCGGCAAACTCTGCTACCGGGCGTGGGTACCCTCACCGGGGGTGCTGCACCAGCAAGAGAGATCGTGAGGCGCGACAGTAATCATGGCACGAACAGAGCAGCTCCTGCAATTTAAAATATTTTGGACATAAACAACACGTAAACCGTCAGATAAACACCGCGAAAGAAACGCAGAGAGAAAAAAATTGACTCGACAGTTCGGAGACGATCATGAGTGGGCCGCAAATGTCCGCGCGCCTCTGCGGCTCGGCTTTATTGGATGCCATCCCTGCGGGCCCACCAGCGGCCCCTCAAAATTGCTACCGAGTGTAGGACACACTTTGTGAATGAGCGTCATTAGAAAAGGATTGAGATCATTAGAAATAATAATGTCGATTTGAAAGCTACGGTCAAGAAGATGATGAAACTAGACATGAGCTTTTGACTATTCTGGTGGTTGTGCCACCCTAATCATGTTGCGCTGTTTCTCGTTTATCCGTGATTAGCGTCCGTCTTTTTATTTATTTATACTTTATAGAAAATATTCAATTTTGCTTGTTCTTGATACCTCCCCACACGTAAAACTAGCGCACAACGCTGCTTCGGTAATGATAATCGGTCCACCTGATATCTAATAATCTCTTCTTCTTTTTTTTTTCCGAAGGGCAACTATAATTTAATTATCATCATCATCATCACACAACCAATATTTATCCATCTGTAGTCTTTATTCGAATATGCACCCCTCAACTAACTACTTCCATTACTCAAATTGCCGATAGTAGTGCGTGACCCTTTAGTGGAAACTGCAGCAAATCTAAGCGTTGCAACAACGCATGGATATATAAGAAAGTTCCTTTGATTAGCACCCACCCACATGGTTACAAATACTCATCGAAGACCTCCATGACCCTATACATGTACTCACTCCCTTTCTTTAAATTGATGTTGATTTTTAAATTTAATTTTGATCATTTGTTTTATTTAAAAAATTTGCTGTAAAATTTTAAGTTGTGATTTAAATAATTATAATAATAAATCAAATTATACCAAAATATATAAAATTTATCAAAAAAATTAATAAAACAAATGATAAAAGTTAAATTTAAAAATCAACGACGACATCAATTAAAAAACGAGAGAGTATCTGTTTATTTTGCCAACCATTTTTCTGAATGATGCTTATTTACAAAAAGAAGAAAAAAAAGTGGCAGCCTTTTCATCCCACACACCGTGTGGCGATTAGTAGAAAATGTAAACCAGCAGATGATGCTCCGCTCTGAGAACAGCACACGCATAGATTTTGGGTAGGACCGTAGGAGTAGGAAATTCGGGTGAACAGTGACAGATAGAGCGGGGACGATATGCTGACGGATGGATGATTGTGTTCAGGGTTCTCTCCTTGTTTTGAGTGGGGATGGCGCCCACTTCGTTTCTGGGACAAGCAAAAGCACGTCGCAGCAGGGCACAAGTCTAAAAAAGACGCCATCTTTTCTGTCTGTCCCGGGCGGCAATGATTCCTGCACGGCGCCGCGGTGCTGGTGGCCGGCACGCACAGCACTAACGTCTCCGTCACTCCGTCCGCCGGCCCTGGTCTCTCTCGCTCACCCACCGCCGTCTCGGCCGCTCACCGGCGGTGGCCGGAACGCCGGAGTGCGTGAGGGACAAGGCTCCTGCCCCTGACCTACCTACTCCCCTGTCCGGCCATGTCTCGGAGCACCCAGCACTAATCCGCCGGTCCCATCATCAGGGACGGCTAATCTACTTGCAGCCAGTGCTGAACGATTTGGTGAAGCATTGAAGAGTGTCGACGAGTTCACATCCGCCTTTACCCAACGAAGGGAAGGAATCTCTCTCGCTTTTCTTTCTGGTCGCCCACCCATGACTCATGAAAGATCTCAGTGGCTCGCAGGAAGCTTCAAGTAGAGGCCTCGCCTCTTCTGCGGTTTGCTGAGCCAGCTTTGTTTGGCCCGTCGACGAGGCGTTTTCCGTGTTTGTTGATCCCCTATTACCTACAGCAGTCGTAGAAGTAGAGACGAAGAGCATTTCGCAATCGCACAGGCACAGCAGCGTTTGTCAGTGCGTCTCGAGACGCGATCCTCTCATCAGTGTTTGCTTGACACTGACCGCCACTCACGCTCGAATCGATATCAAACCTGTCCTGCGTGGCGCGCTCCATGTCGCCGGAGATTTGGTTGGTGGAAATGGTGGTGACCGGCGAAACTCGAGTCGAGATAGCAGAGCGACCGTTGCTACTCCCACTCCAAGACGAAGCGCGGGATCGAGCACCAACGGGAAAAACAAGGGACGGACGGATGGGCAGGTCGTTCCACTTCCACAGCCTCTGGTTGTTGTTGTTGCCTTTGCCGTGCCGCGACCGAGCGGGCAGGGCAGCAGAGGGTTGCGTGGACAGGACGCGTTTCCACTCTGAGAACACGCTGCTGGAACTGGAGCTGGACTGCAGTGACGAAAAGGTCTCGGAGAGCTGTGGATTGGGAACGCTCCGAACGCATAAAAATGGCGCAGCGACCACGAAACGACCGCACACGTCTCGCGTTGACTTTGTGACCATCTAGCGGGTTTTTTTTTTCCTTTCAAATTCTATAATTTCCTGCAAAAATTAAACTGATTCGTATAAATAAAGGAAGAGAAAAACTGTAGTAATCTCTTGAAGAAAGAGAACCTGCAGGCTATTTTCTTGACAGGAAAAGATAACTTGGCTAGTACGAGAATTCGAATACTGGGCCTAGTCCACCAGTCCTCGTACTTCATGCACCGGGCCGAAAGAGCCAGCAACGCGTCTGAGCTGCACCGGCACACACACAAGTGCACAACCAGGGGCTTCATGATCCAGCTGACTTAGGGGCCGTCAATCAGCACGTAATGCGAACAACAGAAAAGGAGGTTAGTACGGGTACAAAGCACGTGAGAACGCGAACGGAGCTCTTGACTTGAATTTTTTTTTTTAAAGGGAAATCTTGATTTGATTTCAGTCCCTCGGATGTCCATCAGCGTTTTTCAGATAGCAACTGCAACGAACGGCCAGGCTACGGCGGCGGCTCTGTCTGCCAGTGTGTGTGTGTGTGTGAACATGATAATTTTGTAGAGGTGGGGTAGATTTTTAGCTCACTTCAGAGTTCAGACAGTGTTTAACCGGCCCATGATCTACTACGTAAAAAATTACTATAGAAGACCTGCATACCCAAGATCCATCTAGAAGTAATAGCTCGTCAAGTAGCCTCGTAGAAACCGGTAAAAGCTTCAGACAGCAGTCGGCAAAAAGAACGCATCCTGAAACCTGTCCTGGAGTCTACGTTACAGCCTCCTCCTTACCGTATGTACCTACGACTACTACAGACAAAAGATAGAAACAAACAACGAGCATTTACAATGTGAGATAAAAATTGCTGGAAAACAATAGAATCTGTGGTCAAATAAACAACTTGCCGGGATTTTTTTTTCGATTAACAACTTGCCGGTTGTTACAGCCACTGGAAGCACGACAAGACGAGTGCTTGTGTGTGAATGTCCAGCAAAAGAATTCGGGATTGATACTTGTTGGTTGTTGCAGATACTGGATGCACTCGGCAGAGGATCGTGTTACTACGCTACATCAGTACTCAACTGAAAGATATTTGCTCTTCTAGCCAGTAAACAATTTCTTGGACTTGTGTGAACGTCCAAGAAGTCGAGTCCTTGACTTCGCCGGGAGGAATTTGCATCGAAGCTTCCCGTCCCAGTTTGTCTATTTCCCACTTGTGCCTCTACGAGCACTTCGTTTCGTTTCTCCCGCTAATCAATCTCATCGTTTCGTTGTCGTGTCGTATCGTGTAGTTAAGAACTCAAGATATCTCTATCTCGGCATGGTTTCACACAATTAGGCCATGCGTTTTCATCCGTCACTAGCCATGCTTGCACGCAATTAATGGACAATCTTGACGATGATAAACTTAGTGTGTTAAGTAACCATCTGCGTTGTGTTCGAATTGAACAGTTGCTGGTTGCCTATATATGAGGTTCGCCTTCTTGAAGAACTCCACGGCACTCGTTCCACACACACATCGTTGTTTCCTGTCACCTTTGGATCGACCTGGCTATCAAGTCTGCAACGAAGAATATTGCGTACTTGCCAAGCCTATGGGATTTGGCCTGGTCAGAACTCAGGCGAGAACGACCTGTAGGCGTGGATCGACGTCAACGGAGGAGGCATGGCTCGCAAGAGAGCGCTTCCTGATGATCTGCCCGGTGAGGAACCAGCAGCTGTAGCGGAGGAGCAGCGGCGGGGAGATCACGGCTTCCTCGCCCACCGCTACTACTCCGCGGCCCGCGCCGAGCACGACGTCGCAGTCGTCACGGCGGCGCTCACGCAGGTCGTCAGCGCCACGGCGCCACCGAGCCGGGACGAGGCGGCGGCAGTGCCGGCGCCGCGGCTACTAGGTACGTACACATGTGAGCAGCTCACTTGTGCGCGGTGTTTTTGACTTTGTTCACAAGGACTAGCCTATTACTGACACGTGCGCGCGTGCATGCATGGGCAGTTGAACAAGTCTGCCCTCGTGGAAGGGAGGAGGTGCCACCGGTGCGGGCACAGTACAGGGGCGTTCGGCGGCGGCCGTGGGGCAGGTGGGCGGCGGAGATACGCGACCCGGCGAAGGCGGCGCGCGTGTGGCTCGGCACGTTCGGCACGCCCGAGGAGGCTGCCCGGGCATACGACGCCGCCGCGCGCCGGTTCAGAGGCGTCAAGGCCAAGCTCAACTTCCCCACGGCCACGCCGCTGGTGGTGCCGTCATCACCTGGTCATGAACAACAAGCCACCGTGTCGTCTTCGTCGTGGATGGCGCCCTCCACCGAGTTCGCTGACCTCCGGCGTTACGCGCACATACTCATGAGCACCGGCGAGGACGGCTCGAGTAGTCAAGTTGCGGACACCCGGTTCCCAATTCTGTGAACACGGGAGATCACAGGCATCCGCCGTCTTATGCACCGGTTTATACAATCAGCAGAGCGAAGACGTAGTGGAAGGCTCAATGAACCGGTGATTTGACTGGCACGCAGCAAGAGGTTGCCCGCCAGCCGCGGGTGAGTGTACATACAAACGTACGCTCGTGACTACTCCTACAAGTGCATGTTTCGTTTACTTGTGTCGGGTCATTATCTTTGCAAATGCCTGTCGATGTATCAGTTTGTTTTCATTTAGCCCTAGAAAAATGCTTCATAGTCTTTGGCCCAGTTTGTTTGAGCTAGAGCTTTTTGAAAAGCAGCTTTTGGCTAGTGACTTTTGAGAGGCTGCTTTTGTAAAAGCTGCTGGTGTAAAAGTTGAGGCTATTTGTTTGCACTGTTTTTGAGTTTACTGTCAACGAGCTTTTGAGTTGAAACTAGTATATAATGTCTGAAACGTCTTTATGTGCTGTAAGAGAATACTACAATATACTCAACTCATTTTATTGCAATAAAAAATAATTTGATGCACAAACTAATATTAAAAAATTTCTTAATGCATACTAAAATCAAATAAGGTTAGGTAATTAATATATTATATTTATAAATCCACATCACTTGAGTTCCATACTAGTTATAATGATCATATTTTGGTATACTACTTATACCAAAATATCAAAAAATCAATTTGTCCCGTGTCATCTGACCAAAATATAAGACTCACATAACACCCATCCTAGTCTTCCATATCCATCAAAGCATTTGCAATGCTATCTCGAAATGTGTTCATGTCACCTTCCTCCATCCCAGGTGTGGTTGTCTGAGGTGATAATGATGGCTCATCAACACTCATCTTGATCACACATGTCAAAGAGGTAAAGAGGTCATCCGCTGAAGCACTCTCACGAATGAAATTGTGAAGTGCCATGCATGCAATGATTATTTGAGTTTGCTTTCGCTCAGAATATCTTGGCAATTGACCTAATATTCTCCACTTCATCTTCAACACACCGAAGGACCTCTCAATCACATTGCGAATAGATGAATGAAAAAAGTTGAACTTTTCCTTTTTATTCCTAGGGCCAGCTCCTTGTCGAAATTCATTCAAATGATATGTCTCACCCTTATATGGAGACAAGAAGCCCTTCCTATTAGGATATCCCGAATCAACAAGGTAATATTTTCTTACAGAACAAACATTTCCTATTTCTAAAATTACATGTGATTACGTATAAATTGGAAGACAAGAAAGGGCTCCAATACCTTTAGGAGGAAACGGAAAAGTGGAAGTATATCTCTCCAAAGCATCATTAAAGACCCTTGTGTCATGTGCCGATCCCGGCCAACCGGCAACCACAAATGTGAACCTCATGTCAAAGTCACAAATAGCCAAGACATTTTGTGAAGTATATCGGTGTCGACCAATATGTGATACAGTCTTTGAAGCAGGCACAATGACAGGAACATGCGTGCTATCTATAGCTCCAATGTAACTATTAAAATGTGGATAGAATCGACTATCTTCCGGTCTTGAATGTATTTCGTTGAACTGTGCAACCTTTGGTTTGATGATATCCTCACCAAGTTTGAAAACACAACCCAAGACTTCAGTGAACTTTCTATAGATAGTCTCTGTAGATCTTTCAAACCGGTTCTCAACTTGAGTAACAGATTGTGGACCACCGAGAGTCCATAGGAACATGCCCAAGCTTTCAACAGAACTCATACCACAAGTAGATTGCAACCCATAGTTTGACACCAATGTGTCATGCAAACTATCAAAAATAGATCTACTTAACCTATACATTTTGTAGCAAGCTCTTGGATTGTTCAAGCATTTGACAACCCAATCATAACCTGTCACCTCTGGTTCCCTTCTAGCTGACTTGTTCAGGTAGGTGTTGCAATAGTATGTCTCAAAAATTAGAGAAGCAGACAACACATGTTTCATTAGTTTCTCATGTGTGACCGCAATATCCAGTTTTTTTTTTTTTGCATAATCATCATCACTAGATGTGCAATCACTGTCGCTTGAACTCATCTACAAGCAACCAAAAACATGAATTACACACTGACAAAGAAAAATACATTGAAACATGGCAAAAGAAGTTATGATAGACAAGAAACAACAGCCAAGTTCAATGCTGAAATTTAGATAACAGTACCATATCGTACTACAATACAAGACCAAGTTCCATGCTGAAATTTAAGGGGCTAACAAGTCTGGAATGAAAGGAAATTACACACTGATTAGCCACATAAAACTAACTTAGGATACATTAGGAACTGGATAACTAACTTAGGATACATTAGAAACTAGATAGGCTACTTCTTCCTCTCTTCATAGCACCTCTTTAACCAATTCAGTCGCCCTTCATTAGTCTCAAAAGTCATGAACATAGTGCAGTTTTCAGATTTCACAAAAAGCCTTGTAGCAATATAATGCTCATTACTCCCTTCAATGGCTCCACTTTTTTTAGCTAATTTCATGACTTCACGAATTTCGTCACGAGTCAAGTCACCTTATATTGCCTTTGAGGTAACAGAATTGGTACTTATCACATCATCCATCATCTTGGACATAACGCGAGGCATTGGATTTTTCCCTTTCTTAGGACTTTTTGCCTTCCTCTTTGTTCCCCTTGAAGTAGTCTGGTATGAGTTGGTTGCTTGGTTCGGGCTTTCTTCCTCTCTCCTTTCATCATCTAGATTGTTTATGTCATCAAAATTAAAGGGGCTGCTTGGTTCAGCTTGACCTGGGATGTATGCCGATAGGCCAGACACTTTGCTCTTCTCGAACATAACCTCAAGTTCCTTGAGATTACCTGGTGGACCAAACCGTATTTCCTTCTTCTCTTTGTTTCTCTAAAATAAAGAAAGATCACGAATAATGAAATCAGAACACATGACAATTAATTAGATATACAATGCATTCTAAGTACCTTTGTGTTGTTCTCCCAAAAATCTTCACTTGCTGTGTATGTTTGCAAAGTTGGATTCCACCCAATTCCAGTAGTATGTGCCAACGAAAGCCAAAAATCATACAAGCTTTTGAAAGCATCCCAACGATTTTTCAGCTGCTTTTGAGTATATGGTCTGCCCGAACGGGTAGCAAACTTCTCAACCAAGTTCAGGTACCCTTTCGCAGACAATGTACCATGAGGTCTATTTCCAGCCTCTATCTCTTCAACACAAATCTTACAGAATATCTTCGTAACATGGGCATCCCAATCTACAATGATGCCAGTCTTCACCTTCTTACCAGCAGCAAAATTATTGGCCATCTAATATTCCAAAGTCATCAATTTTATAAAACATCAAGCATATATACATCAGGTCAATAATAGGAACAATAGCATTTGACACTGGAACATGTGACAATCTCACACTAGAAGTTTGGAACATTTGACAATACCTCGAGGATGAGGACGCTGAGGCGGGAACGGCACGGGCGACATGCAGACGGAGCCCAGACAGACGCGGGTGGAGCCGGGACCGGTGGAGAGCAGGCGGGAACAGTCGAGCTCTGACGTGGACGGGGCATGTGGTCCCTGAGACCGACGGGGAACCGACAGGGACGGAAGCGGGGCGGGTGGTCTCTGAGACCGACGGGGACGGAGGCGGGACCGGCGAAGCTCCGGCTCGGCGAGCGCAGCGACTGCTGCGAGAGGCAGGGAGGGGAGCAGGGATCGGCGGCGCTCCCCGAAACCCTAGCGAGCCGGCCGCCTTGCGTCGTCACTCGAGTCGCCTTGCGTCGCGGCTGGGAGATGGGAATGGGAGCCGACTGGGAGGAATGAGGAGATGAGGGGTTTATATATGATGGCATTTGCGGGTAAATACTCCTCGAGTTCATGGGGACATAGGAAAATCTATCCTGCAAAAGCTCTGAGAAGCAATGAAAACCGTGCTTGTCAGTGCTAGTTCATTTTGGGCTTTTCGAATCGTTGACTACTCTACAAGGTGGACCCAAAAGCACGCTCTTTGTTTGGGCTTCTAGCTTTTAGAGTCGAAAAGCTGCCAAAAAGCCCAAACAAAGAGGGCCTTTATCAGCTCTGGACATACCAGGTCGAAATTTCTCGGCATTCTTCGCCTTCGCATAGGGTAACAGGCAACCTCCCTCCGCACACCCTTGGTCTTCTATTCATTTTTTATTTTTAGTTATTTTATTATTATGTTTCAAGTTTTAATTTTTTCAAAAAATATTATTTTTCACTTTTTAATTTTTACTGTACTCATGATTGCATTCATGAAATATTTAGAATTTAGAACAGCTATTAATTTACTAATGGAACCTCTGCCTTTTATGTTGGAATTTTTTTTTCACTACTAAAACAATTGAATATTACAATTAGAACATTCAATTCATTAAGACTGAATATTTAAATAATTAAAATTTTCTATTAAAAAAATGTGTTCATGTAGGATCTCATTATTTTGCATTAATTATAAGGTACATTCATTTTCCACCTGTGGATATCCTTTTTTATCTCCATTTTACTAATACATTTTTTTTTCAAAATGTTCAGAACAATTTATTTGTTAATATCATATTGATTTTACCAGTAGAACAATTGAATTTTACTATTGGAACATTGTATTATTAGCAGTAGAACAAAATCTTTACTATCAGAACATTTAAAATTCAAAAAATTTAATTTTTTTTAAATTATTCATGTGGAATCTCATTTTGCATTAATTAATTATAAAGAATATGATATTTTAAATGAATTAAAAAATGAGTTATGGTTTGAAAGGAAAATTCAATTGAAAAAAGTAATAAAATAAGCACTTCTAACAAAAACTAGCACCGACACCCGTGCTACGCCACAGGCAGAGCAAAATGAAGTAATTAATATTCAATATAGAAAGACAATATGACATTTGCTTCTTTCGTAAACAAATATAACGTGACATAAATTCGTAACAATAGAGGTAAGATAACACGGATAATTTAAGAATTTATTCAAAATAGTTAACTTGATAATACGGGAAAAATAAGAACAGATATTTTCTAGCAGTACCCTTTTTGCCTCATTATGCTAATAATTGAAATAAGAATTCTCTTCGGAGTGTTATACCATCCTTTACATACGCAATATAATAATAATTTAACCAATGAATACAAAATTAAATATGTACATTCTTATATTCTATTCTAATATAGAAACTCATAATTCATCGGGTAATCTGACACGAAGTTGAATATACAACAACTCGTAGTACGGTTCCAAGTTGATATGTATTATCGGTATTCAAATAAGAGTGATTGTCTAGCAATAAGATCACCATTTGGTATGTTGACAACTCGTAGCAATGAGAGTGATTGTATTATCGGTACTAATTGACGATACAACGAAGTGAAAGATAGGAAGTCATAGTACCAGTACTATGACTCACCATAATATTACGATTCAAATTTATTAGATTGAAAATACGGGCAAAGACAAGATAAAAGCCACCGTACCTTAGCATGCACTCTGTAGTTCATCTCCTCTACTCCAGTCCTCCATCACAGCTAGTACTTGATGTCCTGATGATTAACTACTAAATTATAATAATCTCATAAGTATACATATTTATACTACATAGCACCGATGCCCGTGCTACGTCACGGGCAGGACAAAACGATGCAATTAATATTCGATACAGAAAAACAATATGATATTTGTTTCTTTTGATAAAAAATATAATGTGACATAAATTCGTTACGATACAGGTAAGATAACACGGATAAATTCAAAAATTTATTCAAAATAGTTAACTTAATAATACGGGAAATGTAAGATCGGCTATTTTCTAGCAGTATCCTTCTTGCCTCATTTAAATTAGATGCTAATAATTGAACCAAAAATTCTCTCCGAAATGTTATACCATCCTATACACACGTAATATAATAATACTGTAACCAATGAATACAAAATTAAATACGTACATTCTTATATTCTATTCTAATTCATCGGGTAATCAAATAAAATAATCTCATAAGTATACATATTTATACTACATATAAAATTTACAACAATAATATAAATAATAAAAATACCTATTTCGGGTACTCGCTTTGGTAAATGTCAGCAAGATGTCTCCATAGATCGAAAGGAATATACTGGCTATTAGCTCTAACTTGTTACTTAATACTAATCATAAAAGTAAACTACAATTATTGTCTCGTTAGTATTGCACTTAGTTACCTGTCATCACTCCAAGATTCGCTGCAAGCGATTGTATGACTAGTGCAAAGATGATGCCAATCAGAATCACACAAAGGAGCTAAAGGAAAAGGAAAGCCAATGAGCACCAAAATTGAAGTTTCTTGGACAAATGGCTAGCAAATGTTTGATTCTACTGAATGATAAAATGTACTTTATATCTGTGATTTGCTCCAGCTTACAGATCCATTTTCACTGTTTCAGTTTGAAGAAAATGTTAGAAATGTGTGTTTGTGCATACAAATTTATGTGTGTTTGAGGAAAGGGTAAGAGGCACTCATTTACAGTTTTCACGGTCTGAGGGGCGGCCGCTGGAAGGCTATCCAAATGATTCAAACGAAACAACAGAAAAAAGCAGATCGAGGAAAGAGAGACTTGGCAGAGACAACGTGGCAGAGATTGAGGAACAGGTCATGCCAGAGGTAGGGCGGCGAACCGCAGACACAACGGCGGTGGTCAGGAGGCGTGGCGGTGCCGCGGTTGTGGCCGGG
>BCLG01002159.1:56207-83962 GCA_001602295.1 Zoysia matrella
GAAGAAGAGACAGAACCGCCGGCGCCGCCACTGACGACGGCGCCTTTGGAGGGCGCGGCGGTCTTGCCGCCTTCAGGTGCGCCCACGGTCGAGCGTGTCCTAAGCGAGACGGCCCACGGCAAATTGCCCGAGGTCGTCGGAGTGTCGGGCTCTGCTGATCCAAGCGGTGACGTCGGGGCCGTCGTTGAGGCGCATGAACTGGCGGCGCCGACCGCCGCCTGGGAGGTTCCCCGGCGAGGGCCCCTCCCACTCGAGGTGGCGATCGATGGCTTCAGGTATCTGATGGACCGGGTGGGAGGTGCCCGAGCCCTCAACACACGGCTGGTCGCCGGCCTCTGCCAGCTGTGTGGGGTCGCTGAGGAGGTCGGCGCCATCTATGACGAAGACCATTTCGTCGAGTGTCGGGTAAGCTCGAGTCCGGTTCTCGGCTTCCGTTTTCCCGATTCTTGGGCTGATAATTTTTGCAGGACAACTTGTACGCGGTCCTTGGTCGGCCGCCGCGCGGATTCGTCGCCCAAGCCGAGGTCGATGGCCTCAAGGAAGAGCTGGCGAAAGCGCGGGTCGAGTTGGGGGAGGCCGCAGCGGACTTGAAGTCACAGCTCCTTGCTGCGCGGGAGTCGGCTCGCGACGCCCTCGAGGAGGCGAACAAAGCGCGTGCCGAGGCGGCGGCGTCCGAGGCTCGGGCAACTCGGACCGCGGCGGCCCTCGAGCAGGCCAACCTTACGGTCGCCGGTAGGTTGTTGCGGTTTTCTCCGACCTTTAGGTCGGACTCTGATTCATCCTTTTGTAGGTCTTCGTCGCCAAGTGGCGGAGCACGAGACCGAGATGCGGCGGCTCGGGCTCCTCTACCAACATGCCGTGGGGGCCCGCTCGACCCTGGAGTTCACACTGCGCATGACGAAGGATGAGCGCGACCGTGCCTTCGAGCAGGTCGACCTCCTGAAGTCGGAGCGGGTGGTGCTCTAGTCCGAGGTTGAGCAGACGGCGGCGGACCTTGACCAGACGCGCGAAGAGGCGGCCAAGGTCTAGGATGAGCTCTCAGCGGCTCAAGTCCGGAACGAGCGCCTGCGAAGGAGCCTCGACCGGCCAGGGCAGGCCGCTGAGGCTGCTGCGAAGGAGCGGGACGGTAAGGGTTGGCCCCTCCTTGTTTGCTCTGGTTTCTGGTCTCCCACTAACGTTTCGTAATGCAGGATTGGCGGGCGAGGTCCAGACCCTGAGGTCGGCGGGTCTGAACCTCCTTGGGGGGTTGTACTCCGGAGTGCCGGACTCCGTCCCGACGGTGGTCGTTGCACATGCTCTGCAGCAGCTCCCGGAGATCGTCTCCAATGTCATGATGAGGGCGCTGGAGGACGGGTCCTCGACAGCCTTGGCCCTAGTCCGCTCCCACTACCCGGATGCGGATCTCGGCAGGGTCGTCGAGGGCTTCGCGTCGGGCTACTCGGACGAGCAGCTGGATGCGATCTCGGTGGAGACGCTGGAGCCGGGGGCGAAGGCCGTTGTCGACTTCAAGACGGAGGACTTCCTGCCCGAGCGATTCGGGCCGTTTCCCTATGTATAGGTCCAAATATGCAAACTGTCATTGTATTAATAAAGAGTATCGCTCAAATAATATTGTTCGAGAAGTTTTGAGTTTGAATGTGAATTTTCGACCCTCCTTCGCATGCTGCGTCTGCTTTTCGCGCCCCCTTCGACATCAATCAAATGAATGGTCCGAATATAGCTCGTAGGGTCGGATGTCGGGTTCGATACAGCCGTAGAGCATCATCAGCTCCTGATTCATAGATAGCTTAGCCACAGGGAGGCTTCGAACGAAAAATGCGCGCGAAGTGTCGTTTGAGGGTCACCTGCGAGTTTGGCACGGGTCGGGGGTCCAACCCCGTGGACACAAAAAGGCGGAAGAATGAGTTAACGGGGAGCGGCGCCCCGACGTAAAAAATTGATAAACGCTGAGCGAAAAACGAGATCGATCGTTTCGACACTAGCTAGGGTGCAGGTAAGTAGCCCCCGGGTGCGGGGAGTGGCCGGGTCGGCCAGGGCTCGCACCTCAAAACGAAAAAAGAGAGCGGAATCACAAAAACTTAGCTGTTTTTATTAGGTGTAGAACCGTCGGAGGTTCTCGATATTCTACGCGTTCGCAAGTTTCCGACCGTCCTCGGTTGCCAACTTGTAAGCGCCGGGCCGTAGGACGTGCTTGATTACAAAGGGTCCTTCGTAAGGGGGCGACAACTTGTGCTGGTCGGCTTTCGTTTGCACCCTTCTCAGCACAATGTCTTCGATGTTGAGCGCCCGACCTCTGACGTGTCGAGCATGCAGTCGCCGTAGACTTTGCTGGTACTTGGCGGAGCGCAGGAAAGCGACCTCGCGCGCCTCTTGCAGTTTGTCGAGGCCGTCCTGCAACGCGGCCTGCGATCTTTCCTCATCGTAGGCTTGGACTCGCGGAGAGTCGTAGTCGAGGTCGGTCGGTAGCATCTCTTTCGCCCCGAATGTCATGAAGAATGGCGTGAACCCGGTGGTTTTGTTGGGGGTCGTTCGCAGACCCCAGAGGACCGACGGGAGTTCGTTCACCCATAGTCCCGCTGCCCTTCTGACGGAGTCGTAAATTCGTGGCTTCAGGCCTTGGAGTATCATTCCATTGGCCCGTTCGACCTGCCCATTCGTCCTTAGGTGCGCCACGGAGGTGAAGTCCAGGCGAATGTGATATTCGTCGCAGAATTCTCGAAATTGTCGACCGGTGAACTGCGCGCCGTTGTCGGTGATTATGGTGTTCGGGACCCCGAACCGACATATGATGTTGCGGATAAACCCGACCGCTCGGGTTGAGGTGATGTAACCGGCTCGGCTTCAATCCACTTAGTCAACTTGTGAACGGCGACGAAGAGATGGGTGAAACCGCCGAGCGCTCTCTTGAATGGTAAACATGTCGACGGCGAAGGGCCAGGCGATCAGAATCGTCTAGAGCTCTTGTGCCGGCAGGTGCGTTTGTCAGGCATAGAACTGGCAGCCCTGGCAAGCTCGGACAAGCTTTTGAGCGTCGGCCACGGCCGTCAGCCAGTAGAAGCCTTGTCGAAAGGCTTTGCCGACGAGGGTTCTGGGCCCGGCATGATGACCACAAATGGCTGAGTGGATATCGTCGAGCAGGTGCATACCCTGCTCCTGAGGGATGCAGCTCTGCAATATACCACTCAGGCTTCGCTTGTAGAGCTCGTCGTCCGAGATGATGTATGCCTTGACTTGTCGCATGACCTTCCTGGCTCGTCGGGGTCGGCCGGGAGAGTGCCGTCTTGAAGGTAAGCGAAGATGTCGCGAGACCAATCGAGGGCGATCGCCATGATCTCTGCTCCTGGTCTGAGGGTCGGCTCGTTGCTCGGACCTTCGACAAGTGGTTCCTCCGTGATTCTGATGGAAGGCTTGGTGAGCACTTCGAGGAAGACGCCGTCGGGGACCATCTGGCGTTCTGAGCCCATCTTGGCGAGGGCGTCGCAGCTTCGTTGTCTCGACGTAGATTGTGATGGAGTTCGAGTCCATCGAACTTGTCCTCGAGCTCGCGAACTTCTTGGCAGTAGGCTTTCATCTTCGGGTCTCGGCAGCTGAAAACCTTCATGACTTGGCTGACGACCAGCTCAGAGTCGCCTTTGACGTAGAGGCGCTGAATGCCGAAGGTGGTGGCTATTCGTAGGCCGTGGAGGAGCGCCTCGTATTCGGCTGCGTTGTTGGAGGCTCGAAACTGCAGCTGCAGCACGTATCGGAACCTGTCTCCCTTTGGAGAGATCAGAACGACCCCAGCCCCCGCGCCTTTGAGCATGCAGGACCCGTCGAAGTACAAGGTCCAGCACTCGGCGCTGTCGAAGGTTGACGACTCTTGAGCTTCGGTCCATTCGGCGACGAAGTCGACCAGGACCTGGGACTTGATGGCCTGCCGAGGGATAAAAGCGATGTCGAGCCCCAAGAGTTCCATAGCCCACGTAGCGAGACGTCCGACTGCGTCCCTGTCACCGACGATTTCCCCAAAGGGGAAGCTGGTGACAACGTGGACAGGATGGCTCGTGAAGTAGTGTCGTAGCTTGCGGCTCGTGATGAGGACGGCGTAGATCAGCTTCTCCACCTAGGTGTAACGAGTCTTGGCGTCGGCCAATACCTCGCTGACAAAGTAGACATGCCGCTGAACAGTCAGAGCTCGACCCTCCTCGTTGCGCTCGACGACGAGGACGGTGCTGACGACTTTTGAGGTCGCCGCGATGTAGAGGAGAAGGGTCTCCCCTTGGGTCGAGGACGTGAGCACCAGCGGCGATGAAAGTAGGGTCTTGAGCCGGTCGAAAGCCTCCTGGGCCTCGGTGGTCCAGGTGAATCGCTCCGCTTTTCGTAGCAGCCGATAGAAGGGCATTGTTTTCTCGCCGAGTCTTGAGATGAAACGGCTAAAGGCCGCCAAGCATCTGATCAGCTTTTGGACGCCTTTTACGTTGCCGATTGGCCCGAGTTTGAGGATCGCAGAGATCTTCTCGAGGTTTGCTTCGATCCCCCGCTCGGAGATGACGAAGCCGAGCAGCTTGCCCGAGGGGACCCCGAAAACGCATTTTTCGGGATTCAGTTTGATCCGATAGCGCCGGAGGTTGGCGAACGTCTCCTCCAGGTCCTGGATGAGGTCGGAGGTCGGACGGGTCTTGATGACGATGTCATCGACGTAGGCCTCCAAATTCTGACCTAGTTGGTCATGGAAGCACTTCTGCATGTAGCGCTGGTACGTGGCCCCCGCGTTCTTGAGCTCGAATGGCATGGTGATGTAGCAGAAGGACTCGAAGGGCGTGATGAAGGACGTGGCCGACCGGTCGGACTCGCGCATAGAGATTCGATGATACCCAGAGTAGGCGTCAAGGAAGCTCAGGGTTTCGCACCCGACGGTCGAGTCCACCACCTGATCGATGCGCGGGAGAGAGAAGGAGTCCTTCGGGCAAGTCATGTTGAGACTCATGCAGTCAACGCACATCCTCCATTGCCCGGTCTTCTTTCTCACCATTACAGAGTTGGCTAACCACTCGGGGTGGTAGACCTCTTGAATGAACTTAGCCTCCAAGAACTTCGTCAATTTTTCCCCGATGGCTCGACGCTTCTCCTCGTCAAAACGCCGGAGTCGCTGCTTGACGGGCCGAGAGCCCGCGATGATGCCGAGGGAGTGCTCGGCGACTTCTCTCGGGATGCCGGGCATGTCCGACGGTGCCCAGACGAAAACGTCCTGATTTCGGATGAGGAAGTCGACGAGCGCGCTTTCCTATTCGCCGGAGAGCGCTGTCCCGACCTTGGCCTCCTTGGAGGGGTCGGCAGGGTCGAGAGCGACCTCTTTGGAGTCGTCGGCGGGTTTGAAGGATGTTGACGACTTGGGTTTGGAGTAGGGCGCTGGGCCCGACCCTTCAGTTTTGCGGATTGCGTCTAGCCGAGCCGGGCCTGATTTGGCGGCGGCCAGCTCAAAGCTCTCCTGCTCACAAGCCAGGGCATGTTGGAAGCGCGACGAGACCGTGATGACAACCTTCGGCCTGGGCATCTTCAGCTTCAGATAGACATAGTTGGGGACGGTCATGAATTTCGCGTAGCATGGCCGACCCAGGATGGCGTGGTAGGCACCGATGAAGTCCACCACCTCGAAAGTGAGTGATTCGGTCCGAAAATTGCTCCGGTCACCGAATGTGACTGGGTGCGTGATCTGACCGAGGGGCGTCGCGTAGCCCCCAGGGACGACTCCGTGAAACGGAGCGTGGGTCTGACGGAGGTCGGCCTCCGTCAGCCTCATTGCCCGGAAGGCGTCGACATAGAGGATGTTGAGGGCGCTCCTTCCGTCCATGAACATCTTTGTCAGGCGCACGGAGCCGACTATGGGATCGAGCACCAACGGGAGGCGCTCGGGCTGTGGAACGTGGTCCGGGTGGTCGGCCCGATCGAATGTGATCGGGGCCTCGAACCACTTGAGGTAGCGGGGGACCGCGGGGTCGGCAGCGTTGACCTCGCGTCATGTCCTCTTCTGGTGACCGCGGGATTCGCAGTAGGACGCGGGGCCGCCAAAGATCATGAGGCAGTCCTTCGGCTCGGGGAAAGCCGTTCCCTCGTCTTCCTCGGCGCCCTTGGCCTGAGGGTTGGTCTTGGCTGCCGAGGAGTTGGCGCCGCTCTTAAAGAACCTCCTCGCTAGGTGGCAATTTTGAAGGGTGTGCTTGACCGGCATAGAATGGTTGGGGCAGGGTCGGTCGAGCATCTTGTCGAAGTGGCCGTCGTGGTTAACCGATTTCTTGGTCGGGGGTCGGGCTGGGTGGTCTGCGGCGGCCAAGGTCGTCATCGTGGCGCCGACCTTTGCCCTTCTTGCGGCTCGAGCTGCCGCCACCTCGCTCGTTGCGGCGGTCTGTGGACCGGTCGGAGGGTCGGTCTCCCCGACGATCGTTCCCCGACGTTTCGTCCTTCGCTCGACCTCGGTCGAAGTTGGCCTGGACGGCCTCTTCTCCGGTGACGAAGGTTGTGGTGATGTCGAGGAGGTCCCGGGCGGTCCGAGGGCTCCTCCGGCCCAATTTGTGGACAAGCGTCTTGGACGTCGTGTCGCAGGTGAAGGCGTTGATCACATCGACGTCGCTGATGTTGGGGAGCTCGTTGCGCTTTCGTGAAAAGCGCTGGATGTATTCTCGGAGCGACTCGCCAGGCCCCTGCTTGAAAATTCTTGAGGTCTCAGGAGTTACCTGGACGCGTGTAAGTCCCTTAGAAGTTGCTGACGAAGATTCGACGCAGGTCGCTCCAGTCTTGGACGCAGCCCTCGGGGAGGTGTTCGAGCCATCCTCGGGCTAAGTCGGTCAGGAAGAGCGGTAAGTACTGGAGGGCGAACAGGCCGTCTGCCCCTCCGGTCCTGCAGGCGAGGCGGTAATCCTCGAGCCAGTGGACAGGGTTTGTTTCTCCATTGTAGCGGTCGATGGTGGTCGAGGCGCGAAATCTCTGCGAAAATTTTGCGTGCCAGATGAGCGATCCGAACGCTCTGGGTCCGACCCCCTGAGGGCTCGGGCTCTTGAAGTCGAGGGAGCCGCGTCGGTAATAGCGGTCGTGGGAGCGTCTCCGGCGGGATTCGTCGCGGAGCTCGCTCCTCGCCTGGCGCCTGACGTCGATGGTGCTGCGAACGTCGAGGTTGGGGCCGAGGCGGGGGAGGACTGACCCCGCATGGTATCGAGGGTTCCGTTCCTCGACTGGGCTGTCGCGCGGCGAGCTCCGCCGGTCCCAGTTGCTTTTCGTCTCCGACTGCTGGGGTCGGAGAGACGCCTCTGGTCGTTGAAGCGCGCTGCCGAGGTAGAAGCGCACGCGGTTGTACACTTCTCTCAGCGCTAGATCCTCGGGGGCAGCGGTCTCGTTGAGGATGCATGCTGTTGCCGCGAGGTTCTCGAGCAGGGTGTCGAAGGTCGGCAGCCCCCCAGCCGCGAGCTGCTGGTAGGCGGACCGTCCCCGGGCTCGCGCCGCGTCATTGGGCCCGGCTGGAGCCTTGCCCCTAGGCTCAGGGCTGTCAGCGCAACCCGGGGGTGACCAAGCTTGGTCGGCGGCATCCACCGTGAGGCGCAGAGACAGGTTGGCACCCGACGGCATGTTGCCGGGAGTCGCCGGTTCTGCGTCCTTCGGGGCGTGGAGAGTGAAGCACTCCCTCGACAGGTCGTGCCCTAAAATAAGGTGGCTCCGAGGCCACCAACAAGGGTGTCTTTCGCACGGAGCCTGGAGGTAGAGCTCGCCGCCTTCGCTCGCGACGAAGTCCAGGCTCCCGAAGTGGAAAACCTGTCCAGAGGTGAAAGTGGGGACTTGCCACGACTAGCCGTCTCTAGAGACAGCGACCGTGAGGTCCCCGAAACAGAGGTGGGAGACCGAAGTGTTCCCTGCAACGAAGTATGGGCCATCGAAAAGCCGAAACAAGAGCACACCAAAAGAAAGATGCCCCCCTTCCTGGCGCGCCAACTGTCGACGTTCTGACTACCGACACAGTGAATATACGATCGTGGGGGTGGTGTGCCTTCGGACTCTGAACGACCCAGTCTAAGGAAGACTCGAGGGATTTTTTACCTGGTTCGGGCCACCCCGAACGGTGTAATACCCTACATCCAGAGAGCGGATTATCTCGAGGACAATGTTACAAGACGAGATTCTCTCTTTGCGGAAGGACTCGAAACATGGGTGAATGGGGGTGCTTGCTCGGAATGATGCAAGGAATCTCGAGTTTTAATAGAGCTCGTATTTGTCTTTCGTGTGTTTGTGACTGTTGTTTGTGGTGATATTCGACCGTTGTTTCTATCGTTCCCCGGGTCTCTTTTTATATAGGAAGGGGCTTTGGGGTTACAGGTAATGGGCCCTACACGATTCTGCTGTCTCGTCGACAGGTGGGCCTTCCCGTCGTTGTCGCCATCATTTCGTTCCTTCCAGACGTGGTCATGACCCGTCGCATCGTGCGCAGCGGCGGGTACAGAGATGCTCGTCTGGCGCCACTGTGCCGGCTACAGTGCTGTCTCGTCGTGTCTGGCAACCATCACAGCTTTCTGTTGGAATGTTGCTGTGTTGAATCTCGTCCCGTCCCGTCGGAACGGATAGCAGCTAGCCATCAAAGTAAATGTACCATAACGCGATACTTACCTCCTAGGGGTCGCTCCCTGGGGGTCGATCTCCGGAGGCCGGAGTCTTCGCGCCTCTACGCGGCCAAGATATGGCCGCCGTAAGTCGTCGCTGAGGGGTCAAAATCCGCGCTGTCCGACTCCCGACCTTTACCCGTTAGAGCGCGATCTGTTAAGTATCCAAAGTATATGATCTCGACAAAACGCGATCACTGCAAAAAGACACCACAAAGCCAAGGCCAAGGCGAGCTACAGGATCGATCGACCGGCGTGCCGGAGCTTTCAGCCTGCTGCCCCTTTTTTTTACATTTTTTTTAAAGCCTGCGGCCGCTTTGGGCAGGAACCACACGGACGAAGCGACGGAGCGAGAAAAGCGCCGGCTTTGCGTGCTTTTCGTGGGTGTTGGGAGCGGAGCCGCCCCAACCCACACGCGTCACCGGCTATTATCGCGTATTGGAAAATTTCGGGATCTGGAAGATCCAATCCTCAACCTGAGACCGGCATCTTTAGAACATTTCCAAAAGCTCTCTAAAAAACTTCCAAAAAATCTTGTTTAAGGGCAGCCTAAAAAATTTAAGGGTATATTTTTTCTCCTTCCTCCAACAAATTACGCCCTAAAATTATTTGAATTTGTGGCAACGGATCAGAGCTACGGTTATTTCAAGTAACAAATTCTCCTACATGTGCGCTGGTAGCCAATTCAAACCCGGCCTACGAGATCGATGATATAAAATGACCAGGAGAGTACTTGCCACCGCACAAGCACGTCTTGGTTCAACGTCTAGGGTTAATTCCTTATAAGCCATTGAAAAAAGTGTGAATTCTTTATTAGCCATTGCAAAATTTAAATTTTTTTTGAGCCATTTATTTTAACTTTTGTTCCTTAGTAATTACTATGGTCACTTTTGTTCTCAAAATGCTCTTATCTGTTGCAAGCCAAACTTAAATTGTGAGCACTGTAATTTAATCAATAATTTTGTTTTGATTTCTTTAATAATTTTCTCTCATTTAGTGATTTTGTATCAATTCCTAGAGCAAATTTATTTTGATTCATTTAGTAATTTTTACTAAATTTGTTTCAGTTTTATTTAGTAATTTTATATCAATTCTTTTAGTAATTTTCTTTTGTTCCCTCTGAATTATATCTCATTCAGTAATTTTTTTGGTTCATAGTAATTTTTAAGATTTGTTCTAGTAAGAAAACAAAACAAAATTACTGAATGCGAGAAAATTACTAAAAAATCAAAACAAAATTACTCAAGAAATTGATACAAAATTACTAAATGAGAAAAGACACTAATGAAATCGAAACAAAATTATTAAAGAAATTACGGTGCTCAATTTTGCTTGCAACAGGTAAGGGTATTTTGAGAATAAAAGTGACCACAGTGGTCACTAAGTAACAAAACTTAAAATAAATGGCTGATAAAGAAATTCAAACTTTGTGATGGCTAATAAAAAAACTCGAATTTTTTTTAATGGCCTATAAGAAATTAACCCCAACATCTATGGTAGAGAATTGGAGCTGTCTGACATAGCACGTGCACGTCTTGGGCAGCACCACCGTTCCTCGCCTCTCTGCCGCGCCGGTGACACTGTTAAATCGAAGCAGCACGTCCTCGCCAACGATCACAGGGAGATGAGTCATCTCGTCATTGATGCAACAGGTGCTTGATGATTCATCTTCTTCCGACGACAAAGATGAATTTTTTTTACAAGTGCTTTCGTAACATATTTGCACTATCGGCCGTTGAATCCGGTTAGACATGGACAGGAAGTACATTGGAAGTTGTACGAAGATTACTTCGCCAATAATCCAACATATGGACCTAAATTTTTTAGACGCAGGATTGTATTTACTCAATTCATTTGTTCGATTGCATATTTTGGTTCATAATAGGAATGTTAGAATCCTCTTAAGTGCAGGTTCAGAATGAGTCGATGTCTATTCTTGCGCATAATGCAGTTCATAAAAAATCACGATAATTACTTTGTGCAGAAAAAAAATGCTGCTAATATACTTAGACTAAGCTGTTTACAGAAAGTAACATCAGCTTTTCATATGTTAATTAACGGAGTAGCAGCTGATTCCACAGATGAATATGTATGCATTAGAGAAAGTACTGTTATTGAGAGTATGAGAAGGGCTTGTCATCGCAATTGTTGATATTTTTTAAGATGAGTATTTACGAGCACCAAATGAAAATGATACGGCTCGCTTACTAGCAATAGGAGAGGAAAGGGTTTTTCTGGGATGCTAGGTTTCATAGATTATATGCATTGGCAATGGAAAAATTGTCCTATAGCTTAGCGCGATTGTGTACTCTGGGCACGTGCCAGTGCCTACAATAATATTAAAAGCTATTGCTTCTAGGGATCTTTGGATATGGCATTCCTTTTTTGGTTTTCCCCAGGATTTCACTATGATATAAACGTTCTACAACGCTCTCCACTATTTACAAAGTTAGCTGAAGGTCAGTCACCAGAGGTTGACGAGGCGTCGGGTCGACGAGTGGGCGCCGAGTCGACGAGCGAGCGGGGTAGCGTCGGGTTGACGGGTCAGTGACGTGCCAGTGCCTACAGGCGGCGGAGCGGCGCCGACTCGATGGGGGCGGCGTCGGGCGGGCCAGGGACGGACGTCGAGTTGTGAGTCTTTGGATATTTCTAGGCGTGAGTTGGTGTCGTAGCGCGGGAGAGATGGGATAGGGGACCCGAAAACTTCCTCGCATTTACCTTCAGATGAGGTGATTTTTTGAGACCTTTGAAAATAAAAGGTGTTTAAGGGATCTGTTGAAAGATGTTTTTTTGCAATATTTTCTTAAATTTTGAATTAGGGGAAGTTAAAGGGGATTTTTTAGAGATGCTCTTAGTACCTACTCCCTCTTATTTTAAAATATTGACAGCGTTGATTTTTTCTATCAATTTTGACCATTCGTCTTATTTAAAAAATTTGTTCAAACATATAAAATTTTATTATTGTTTGCTTTATCATTGATGAAATTTAAATTACGACTAATAATTTTACGTATTAGAATAAATTTTTTTAATAAAATGAATGATCAAAGTTGATAAAAAAAATCAATGGTGTCGATATTTTAAAATAGGAGTACTGCCTAACAGAGAATTCTTTTCCCGTACATCATTTTCTAGCTTTATTTGCCGCGGGATTTTAATGTACAGTTTATGGTTTCCATTCGCAACACGCTGCTCTTAATTTTTTCTAGTAGTGCTTACTCCACATGCCTAATTGTTTTCCTTAGGTGGTGTTTTCAATTCATGCTTTGTTGAGGTGCTTAAAAAAGGCGTGATTTTGACATGGGCGAAGGTGCACATTGCTGGTTGTTCATTGATCGCCTGCTAGCTCCGTTCTGCCTATAAATAGCCTCGTCAGGCGTCCGGACAAGGCCCATGCCACTGAAACCTTCTGCCTCATGTGACTCTTGTCTCATCTAGCTCTGCATCAAGCTTATAGTTAGTCACAGACATTTCTACTCATGACTAGCTTGGGCCGCGGCAAATCTCTGGTTATCAGCCTTGACAAGCACCTCGCTGATCTCTCTGTAGTCCAGATGAAGATCAGAAAGCAAGCACCCGAGCTCCTGAAGAAGGCCGTGACGTCGTTCAGGAGCAAGACCGTCGTTCTAAAAACGAGGCTCATCATCCTGGCCTCGCTCCGCCGGAGGGCGGCGTTGGTCAGCGCCGTGCCCCGCGGGATCCACGCGATGGTGTCGTCGTCGGACGGGCGCCGGGCCAGCTCCAACTCCAAGCAGGCGAGAATGGACTGCTATGACCGCTCTCACATGCTGCGCAAGGCGATGGCGGAGGACAAAGAGGCAGCAATTCTTTGTCCTGGCCATGGTGCCGTCGTGGCTGAGCTCTCCGAGATGGCGGTGTTTCACGAAGATGGCCACGTAGTCATAGACTGGACGCAATCGCTCTTCGACGATGACTACTCCTGCTACGTCGCTGATGAGGATGTGGAGGACGACGATGACGATTGTGACCTTGATGCGCTGGATGATGAGCCCTCGGTCATTGAGGTCATCAGAAGCAGCAGGGAGGTTCAAGGTTTGGAGTTCAACGCAGACGAGGAGATTGACGAGGCCTGTGATATGTTCATTCGGAGGTTCCGCAGCCGGATGAACCGGAGATTTTAGAAATTTTGTTTAATTTTGACGTTTATATATTGACAAATTAAGAGATGTTGGAAGGCTGCAGAGTTAATTAGTTAGAGTACCTGGGATGTATTAGGGGTTAAGTATGGACGAAAGGAATTGAACCAGTTTTAATTAATTTGGGTAAATTTCACAGAATAACATATACTACGAAAAAAAATCACAAATCTTTTGGTTTAAAACACTTTGTTAATTTAATCATTTTCTGTAACTCAGACATGTAGTTCTTCTTTTCTCCTTAAATGAAAGAGCAGTGTACCTGCTCTAGTTCGAAAACCTTTTGTTTCTGTAAGATTGAATGAATTTTGCTTGAGTTTTTTTAGCCCGTATATCTTCTCTTTTGTGGCTCTTAGATAATTTAAGATTCATGTATTCTATCTTTTTAAATTACAAAATTAAATATAATCAGTACCAAGTTGCCCTTTTTCATAAAAGAGAAACAAAACAATGATTTCGAAGCTCTAGTCTTTGCATCTCACTTCTGTGACGGTACGTATTAGGACTCTAGTTGTACTGATCAACAATGGCCTGATAAAAACTTCTTATATTATTGTCACTGTTGACTCATAATATTAACTTTTAATCATTCGTTTTATTAAAAAAAAAATAATTCAGATCTAAAAAATTATAAAGTTATGATTCAAATAACTTTAATGATAAAGTAAATTATAACAATCTATATAATATTTATCAAATATTTTTGAATAAAATAAATGAATAAATTTGATGTTAAAAATCACAGCGACATCAATTTAAAAATAGAAGTTATGTATTTTCTCCTTCCCATTTAATAAAAAAAATAGACTTCATAAAAACGTCATGGCCAGACACTCATTTGAAGCGACAAGTGTCCACTTTCGGAAGTTACTCCCCACGCGCTGGCTCCGCAGTGACAACCAAGTGATTTGCTGAATGCTACCCCTAAATCCCTCACCGTGTCGTCTTTGGTTTCTTTTCTTCATTTGACGTAGTATTCGCAAGCGAGGTTCCAGGCCCTCTGGAGTTTCAACAGTGCAAGGGTACGAAGCAACGGGTGTGCCTCTAGCCGCCAGCTGCGCATTTTAAACGAGTCCCACCTTACTACCGAAGTGGAGTTTATACGTTGTGGTCGCCCTTAAGAACGGAGGGAGTATTTGCGTAGGTCCCGTGTTGACGAGCGCGTCAATGGCCAAGGCTCCTGTGCGCACACAGAATCGTCTTCCAACAGTAGACAAGTACAACAAGTTCTGCCAAGATTTTCATAGAAAAAACATAAGCACTACTGCAAAAAGACAGCAGAAAGCCAAGGGCCACCGCGAGGTAGCTACGCGACCGCTCGGCGTGCCGGAGAGCTTTTATCCCGACTGCCGCTTTGGGCACGAAACACACGGACAGAGAAAAGCGGCGGCTTTGCGTGCCTTCGTCGGTGGTGGGATCGGCAAACAGCACATAATCAAGTAAAGAAGATATTGGAAATTTTTTTGGAGGAGCCAATCGTCAACCTGACGAGGCGGGTGTCTTTAGTACTATCTCTGTCTTATAAAAAATTTATTATTAGTATTGGTTAGTTGTGTTTCTTTCTTCTATTTAACTAAAAATTTATATAAATTTGATAAATTTTAATAATATAAAATTTATATTTTTAAATTCACTGTAAAAAATATTTTTATAATATATAATTTATGTGTTTATAAAATTTATTAAATTTTAAAAAATTATTGATAAAAAATAAGAACAAAGTATAACTTTTTTGAAACAGAGAGAGTAACTAATTGAAACTCTTGCTCCCACATCATTAATTTTCTGCGGCCGTTCTAACTTTATTTGACACGGGGTTTATAGTAGTTTATTGCTTCCGTTGCTCAACACGCTGTTCTCAATTCTGGCGCCTGCTCCACATGCCGATTTGTTTTTCCAGATGTTCTTGTCATGCTTTTGTTGAGGTGCTAGCGGAAAAATAAAAGCTTGATTTTGACACGAGCGATGGTATGGTGCGCGTTTGAGTGCTTGATCAGAGCTCGCCTACGAGCTCCGATGTACTGCCTATAAATATCCTCGTGGGGGTGTCAGGACAAGGCCCATGCCACCGCAACCTGCTGCCTCCTAGTATCTCATCTAGCTCTGCAGCGAGCTTAACTAGTCACTGATCTTTCTGCTCTCCCGACCCTACGTGCTATCAAGCTAAGATGAAGATCGGAAAGCAGGCCCCCGAGCTCCTGAAGAAGGCGGCGACGTTGTTCAGGAGCAAGACCGCCGTTCTAAGAACGAGGCTCCTCGTCCTGGCCTCGCTCCGGCGGAGGACGGCGCTGGTTGCCGCGGTGACCCGTGGGATCCACGCACTCGTCTCCTCGGACGGGCGCCGGGCCAACTACTCCAACAAGCAGGCGAGGTTGAACTGCCATGACCGGGCTCTCATGCTGCGCAAGGCGATGGCGAGCAAGGACAAAGTTAACGATACAGTTCCTGGGCTTGGCCACAGTGGCATGGTGGTTGACCTTTCCGAGATGACGGTGTTTCATGAGGACGGCCATGGTTTCCCTGACTGGACTCAGTCGCTCTTTGACGAGGACTGCTGCTACGTTGCTGATGAGCATGTGGAGGAGGACGAAGACGGTTGTGACCTTGATCATGTGCTCGACGAGCCCTCGGTCATTGAGGTCATCAGGATCAACAGGGAGGTTCAAGGTTTGGAGTTTAACATGGACGAGGAGATTGACGAGGCCTGTGATATGTTCATTAGGAGGTTCCGTAGCAGGATGAACCAAAGTCTGTAGCGACTTTTGTTGATTTTTCTTTTGCATGTCAATGAAGCAAGAATTAAGAGATAGACACTAGCCGATTAATGGTCCAGATCTAATTACCATTTTTGAATTTGGATAAATTTTACAAAATTAAATATACAAAACGATAACTATCACAAAACAATTGGTAAATCATATGACCATGTGTTTTGCAAACGATCTAGAATAAGCGACACTAACGCCGCACTGAACTGTGCAAAGTTTCCATTACGTGTTGACAGTACGCATGAAGTGGGATTAAAACATACTCTTTCCGTTTTTTAATTGATGTCACCGTTGACTTTTAAATTCAACTTTGACTATTCGTTTTATTTAAAAAAGTTTGATAAATTTTATATATTTTGATATAATTTAATTTATCATTAGAATTATTTGAATCACAACTTAAAATTTTACACATTCGAGCAAATTTTTTGAATAAGATGAATAGTCAAAGTTGAATTAAAAAGTCAACGGCGACATTAATTAAAGAACGGAGAGAGTAAAAAACAAAAGAAGGTTGTTAATTTGTCCTCTGGTGTCTCTTACAATCTCTACTTTTCCTCTCTTAACAAGCTTCTCAAATTAGATAATAAATGATAGAATATTTCAGTAGCTAACTAAGCTTTTAATATATGACAGAAGTGTTCGAATATTTCAGTAGCTAACTCAACACCCCTTAGTTTTGCTTCTGGCATTGCAATTGTCTAACATGCCCCTTTTGCACATGACCGATTCGAGCTGTTGTTTTTAGCAGATAATCATTAATTTAAAAGTTGACATTCTATTATTTCAAACAGACCCTGAGTATATTTGTTTATGGAGACCATAAACCTCTCTTTCTTATAGACAGCACATATTGGCATTATTTTAAATTAGAGTAAATTTCACAAAACTATATATTCTTTGATGAAACTATCACAAAACTATAGCTTTAAACATGCATATCACAAAATTACACATTTTGTACATACTTGTATCACAAAACTACAGATTTTATAAGCAATATATCACACAACTACAAATTTAAAGAGTTAATTAATCACAAAACTACAAATTTATGCTTTGTAAAATGTGTAGTTTTGTGATATTTATAAACACTAAATTTGTAGTTTTTTTATACAATTCTTAAATATGTAGTTTTGTGATACAAGAATATACAAAATCTGATACTCCCTTTTAAATCTGTAGTTTTGTGATAATTTTATCAAACAACAGTAGTTTTGTGAAATTTACTTTTTAAATTAAAAGCGGAAATAAATATAGTGGTAGAAGAAAGGTAAGCATGCATATTGCCATGGTTACCCATAGGACAAAACCAAGTTATTTCCTTAGAACTGAATAAAGTCATAAATGGTCTTAGTTTTCTTATTTCTATCTTTTTTGTGCATGTAATTTATCCTTCATATACTATTTTCTTTTTTCTCACAAAAGTATAACAAGTAGATACATGCCATTATTCATAAAAATCTCAAAAAAAAATTTCAATGATACACATTGGTGTTTTGTGGTGTCTCATTTGTCCTATTTCTTTCCCCTCCATGAAGTCCCGAAACTTTAGTTGTAGTGATTCACAATTCAGATGGCCTAAAAAACCTGTTATACTATACTGGAGTTACATACAAAGATATATTTACCCTTCTTCATTATTCACAATTCATTAAAATTTTATAGTGTAAACGCGAGGTTTTAATTCTAAGTTCAACTTTAAACTTACTATAACAAGTAAAAATCATCACTTTAAAGTTAATAGTATTTTTGAATTAAGTGTATATGTAATAATAAAATGATAAATTATGTGTTGAGTGAATAAATTATAGGTTTTTGCAATGACTATATATTTTTTCTATGTTAAATAATGTGGTTCGCAGATTTTTACAAATCTCGTATATTTTGGTTAACAATGCGGCTCGTGGGTATAATAAAACCCGCCTTATTTGCAACTTGCTCTGCAGTTAGAAATGCAAGGGCACGAAGCAACGGGCGTAACGATGGCCGCCACGGCAAGGCGAAGCTCCCATGCAAGTAAGCATCTCGCGCGCGATCCGATCTGCTTTCCGCGTTGACGGCGAGCAGCAAAATGCGGCCGCGCACACAGAGAAGAGAAGCACCCACCAAGAAAGCACTACACCGCACTTCCGGCCTGCTTCTTTGGGCATGAATCACGCGGGAACAGCGAGCTCCAGAAAATGGGGCTCCCCGGCCCGGCGCCTCCGGAACGTACTACTCCCGGTGCTCGGTGAGAACGGCCATCGATCACCGGCCGGCAGCGCAAAGTTTACAGAGGATTTGAAACTCGGTATCCCCTTGAGCCAATCCTCGCGCTGAGGCAGCTGCGCTTTGTTTCCAGATTGAAATTTTCTTCAGAGGGGTTACCTAACTGGAACACCTTTTCCGGCATTTTTCATGCAATGAATGGGCCTTTGAGCTTGCTTCCACTGGCAACATTCTGTTCTTAATTTGCAGTGGCTGCTCCACATTCCTACTCCGTTTTTGTTTTCTTCAAGTTTATTCTTTTCATGCTTTGTGGTGCCACCACAAATAAAGCTTGACCTTGACACGAGCAAAGTTGCACAGGTCGTTTGTCAGTTCTCAGCAAGCTGCCAAGTTCCTGAGGGTATAAATACACTTGTAGAGATTCAGGACGAGGCCCATGCCTCTGAGACTAACCAGCTGCCTAACTCGGTCCCTGAAGCACACCGATCCACTTGCTCATGCCAAGCTTGAGGCACTGCAACTCCTCAGTACTACAAGTCATATTTGATAAGCAGCTCCATCAGTGCTCCACATCGAAGATGAAGATCAGCAAGGCACCAGAGCTTTTGAAGAAGGCTGCGACCGTGTTCAAGGTCAAGACTGAAGTTCTGCAGACCAGGCTCCTCGTCCTGGCCTCGCTCCGCCGCCGGATGGCGCTGGTCGGCGCGGTGTCTCGCAGGATCCAGTCGCTCGTGTCGTTGGACGACCGGGACAAGCAGGCGCGGGTGGGGAACAGCGACAAAGCTCTCGTGCTGCACAAGCAGGCGATGGTGGCGAGCGGCCAGGGGCCAACTGCTGCTGCGGATCACCGTGAACGTGATGGCTTGATTGATTTGTCTGAGGTGGCTATATTCGACGAAGATGACCATGAGTACCCTGACTGGACCCACTCGCTGTTCGAGGACGACGGTTGTGACAATGTTGACAGGGATGGTCATGACGATCATGAACGCTATGGTGTTCTTGATGCGCTAGAAGAGCCATCGATCATTGATGTTATCAGAAGAAACCGGGAAGTTGAAGGGTTGGAGTTCAACATGGACGAGGAGATTGACGAGGCATGTAATATGTTCATAAGGAGGTTCCGGAAGCGGATGCTGTCGAGCTTTTAGTGATGATCTTGTTAATATGCAAGGAAAAATACTGTATCTGACAAAACGAGTGGCAATAGATGGGTGAGATATATGTATACGATATATACTAAGGACTAAGAACATGGAATTGTTTTGATGTATTCGGTAAGCATCACCGGCCATGCATGTGGGGTTGACAATGTTTCGCTCTAAAGAAAACGAACAATATTCATGTTCCAATAAATTTAAGTATTTAAGCATTCTTTGCTGGCACCTATGTTGCAATCCATCTAGCCCAATGCTCTTCTAATTCTTATTCTGTTCGGACATTTCTCGCTCTAGGTTTCCTACCTAACTTGAATTTCATACTTGAAATCTTGAAACCGTGGCACAACTTTCGTGATTTGTGGGCAACTTCATGCAAGGACTATGGATGAGAATTTCGTGTTCATGACCAGCATACTGGTCTACAAGTGTTATCATGTCAGTAACTGCAGAGATGTGCTTTCTACATTTCTTCAGTGTCCCATTTTGTCAGTTGTTTATGTAGGCTCTTTGTTCATGAATGCCACGCAAGACAATTATTCAGGCTTCAGGGGAAGAACAGTTTGGGCAACAAAAGTCGGACTAAGTTTGGTAGCAGCCACTGAACGTAATTCCAGACGTCCTTTTTGCTGTGTGCTGAAAGACTTTTTTTTTTACATAGAACTTAAAAGTTAATTTGACTGTCTCTCAAGCTCTATACTGTGCAGTGATCGATGATGCTACTCGTATAGTGCTGATCAGGCCCAGGAATGAATTAGACAATCACAAGGAAACAAATATTAGCAGCTTTAGGTTTTTCCAGAAGCTTTTTAGGCCTTTTTAATTTGTTACAATTTAACTTTTAACCTGTCGCTATATATAGTAATTATAATTGTTAACGTTTGGAACCGACACACAAGTGCTCACACCAAATACTAGTGCTTCCGTTGGGTCATGATTAAACAAGTATTGCAGTGGGTTTTGAAATGCAGTATACTATCTGTCAAAAAATATTGTTAGTGTTTTCAATTAAGGCAAAACTTTACGAGAACCAGTGAATACACTCTACTGGATTACATCGCAGAATCTCAAAATACTCATTTTATTTCATTGAAACTTAAAGATGACATGACGTTGCCAAAGAGAAACAAACCGGTCCTTTGGGCTTTTGCACGATCTAATTGCTAAGTGGAGTAGCAAGCAGCATGTTCCTCTCAGCTTACGGGTCACACGGAAGAAAAGAACAGTGGTTCCATCAGCCTTTCGTGCATAACATACTCCGTATATAAGAAGCTCACCGTCATGCAGGGTGATGGTGTACGCATTCGATCGAACACCGACCTCATTCTGTTATCCGTCAGTTTCCGGCACAAAAGCAGGTCCCAATTTTTTTCCGTCGCGTTTGTGGCGGCGCGTAGCTGGGAGCGCACGGTTTTGATACACCGACCGTCTAGCGACCGGCACTGCCCGGCTTTACAATACTTTTCTTTTATGGAGTACTCTTTTTAAATTAATGTCAAATTTTTAAATTAAATTTTAACTATTTATTTTATTAAAAAAATTTGTTTGAATGTGTAAAATTTTAAGTTGTACTTCAAATAACTCTAATAATAAATTAAATTATATTGAAATATATAAAATTTATCAATTTTTTTTAATAACATGAATACTCAAAGTTAAATTATCAAAGTTTCCACGCAAAGTTAAATATATAAAATTTATCAATTCAAAAATCAACAACGAGATCAATTAAAAATACTGTACGAAGAGAGTAAGTTGCAACGCGATCGCGACCAAAAGTTTCCACGCAATCACGGTCCCCTCGTGCCAATCGCAGTCGAGAATCTCAGAAGCTGACACACGAGCGGAATGAAAGTGGTTAGCAGCTCTGGAGCGGAGCCATCTCACCGGCGGCTTCTGACCGGCGGGAAGAGCCGAACGCTGCCGATTGACCTGGATGCTGCACCGCCCCTCTGCTCGATCTGCCTAGACCCGATTGTCTGCATTGCTGCAACTTTAATTCTTGTATATACCGTTTGACTTTCATTGATAAAAAGGCTTTTTTAAAAAACTTTTGATTCTTGGAATACACAGACGAGAAAAATTTCTAATAACTACAAGGCCGCCCAAAATACCCTTGCTTATTCGTTGTCTGTTCTTATCATCGGCCTGAAGCCTGATCTTCTTGGGATTCTTCTCTAGCTTAGCTGGAATGGATCAACGCTCCGTCGGGGAGGGCCACTGGCCGGAGCTCGCCTCCCCGGAGGAAGCTGGAGAACCACTGCGCCGAGTGCCTCTGGTACCTCGTCCTCGCCGCCGAGTTGAAGTCCACGCCGTACACGCCGAACCGGAAGCGGTAGCCGAAGAGGTACTCGAACACGTCGAGGAACGACCACACGAAGTAGCCCTGCACGTTTGATCCGTTCCTGCGCACAAGGCAGAGAGAGATGAGGATCAGAATTCAATTCGAGCGCGCATTGCTTCAGCTTTACTACTACTTCTATGTAGTAGTTTCGTGCTCTGTTTTCTGGACATCCGCGCCATCAGTTTCAGAGGCTTTTCATCTTTCAGTGTCACCGTAAAGGATCGCAGAGCTGAGCCATACTCTAGTCTCTACCGTAGTATTGGTACCTGATGGACTGAAGTGTGGCTTCGATGTAATCCTGCAAGAACTGCGACCTGAACTCATCGTCTTCAGTGTTCCCTCCAGATGGATCAGGCATGCCGGCAGCTCCTGTGTCATGATGAATGTCGCTAGTGAGTATGGTACTGGTACAGAATGAAGCACATGTGCAATAAAACGTCGCACATTCCTCGGGACAGTATTTCAAGGTAGCGTTGGACCGAGTTACCATTTTCATGGATCATCACTGCAGGGTTCTTGTATTTCAGTTGGACATGTTTCAACATTTTCTTCAGAGCCCAAGGAGTGGACGACATGAAATCGTTCGTCAATCCAAAGGGGAACTGGTTTCTTGACTTCAAGAACGGCACTGCAAAAAGCAGTTGAACTACGTTAGTCCTGCATTCTTCCCACAGTACACTGAATTAGCATGGTACAGAAGTTCAGGCTCTAGGGTTCCAAGATCCTTACTGTCGTATTTCACAGCTGCATCAGCCATGTAATCTCTTAGTTTCTCATCCAGCCGGCTAAGATCAGCTTTCACATAAACGACGATGTAGTGGTTGAATCCAACAAAATCGAATGACCCCTTTACTCGTTTCCTCTCTTCCTCAGTGAAAGATGGTAGCCTGGACCCGACATTCTTGCGCATCACCGGAGGGTAGTCTCCATATACCATAGGTTGCATGAACCATCCAATGTGGAAATCGTTCATCCTTGCCGCTGCCTCTATATCTTCAGGAGCCTGCGTCCCGGGCTCGTACCACCATCCAAGCAATGTAAGTCCAATTCGTCCTCCTTGTGCAGCCTGACCAACGAAGAAACAAAACAAAGTTTCATATATGTGAATGAAATTGCTTCATCCTGAAATCAAAGTTCAGCTGTGGAAAGCGACGGCACGAGCTCAAACCTGATACTTCTCCCTGTAGAGGGACACTGCTGACGCATGTCCAAGCAGAAGGTGGTGTGCCACTATGTATGGCTCTGTGGTGGAGTTGCCTCCATCGCAAGCGAAGCCGAAAGGGGGTGAGCATCGCCGTGGTGGCTGAATTCCTTGGTCGTAGCCACCTAACGGTTCGACGTTAGGCTCGTTAACAGTGCTCCAGTACTTCACTCTGTCGCCAAAGTTCTTAAAGCACACATCAGCGTACGCTGTGAAGTCCTCTCTGAATCAAGGAACAAATGCAGAAGGACATGTTGTTCCATTGTTTATGACTGTCATTAAAACAGTAAGGGCACGAGCTAGGAGGCAATGAGAAAGTACATGAATCTAGGACTAAGTAGTCCGTTGTATTCATCTTGAAGAGCCTGAGGAAAATCAAAATGATATATGGTCACATGAGGTTGTATTCCTACATAAACAGAGACAATTTCATCATATACATTTGCACATCTAGAATCTTTAGAACCAGATAAAACATAACATTGCAAAAAGAATGGACCCAAAGAGAGAATACCGTAGCTCAGGAGTTCATCAATTAGATTGTTGTAGTACTCCAATCCCTTTGGATTGACAGCTCCATGGCCATCTAAACAGAACAGAAATGACAAAAACAATCACAGCAGTCAAATCAGAGGCCAAACAGAATTTGCAGAGGAAAAAAAAATACACAAAAGAAACTATTGGCGAACTTTCTAAGCCACACACCAACATATCTTGGATTTCGGTGGTTCTATTGACACAGTATGAGAAGCCTTACCAGGAATAAGTCGAGGCCAGGAAATCGAAAATCTGTACGCATCGACACCCATTTCATGCAGAAGCTTCACATCTTCCTGTTATTTAACTCAAAGTAACGCATCTCAATTACTACTAGTTTGAGTCCATCTCTGTGTTGCACGACGGCTTACGACTTAATTGTTTACCTTGTACTTGTGATACTGGTCTGCAGCTACGTCACCTGTCGCGTGGTCAACAGAATATCCTGCGAAGTTTCAGCAAAGCCCTGTTAGAAATAAACTGCTGAAACGCATTCCGAACTACTGCCCACAACCGGACCCTGCACCAAAAAAAGTACTAACCATCATGTGTGAACGTGTCCCAGATACTAGGTTTCCTTCCATCCTCTGAAGCTGCTCCCTCGACCTGCGTGAGTCAGTGTTACAATGCTTAAAATTAACTACCATCAGATGTGATAAAAATAGAGAGGTACCTAATTAAAGATATTAAAATGATAGGTTTGATACTTAAAATAGTGGGATCCGATGCTAATTTAAAAATCAAAGGCTGAGATTAATTAAAGAGTAGATACCTCTAGTACCTTTCTCAAGCACCGCAGCTCAGTAATACTCTACACAAGTTAAAGTAGTTTCTACATTGAGATCACTTTTACACAAGTAAAAGTAGTCTCTACAAATGATTGTTGCCTTGCCTAGGATCGGGCAGTGGCGGATGCAGACACAACAATCAATGGTGTCACTTTGTATTATTTTTAGTATTATCAAGCTAATAAGCATCAACAAAGCTGAATTCTAATGGAAATTATCAAGGTTCGTTGGTGTCCTGTGACACCACTAAAATAGGCTGGCTCCACCATTCGGGCGTCTCATGAACATTGTAGTACAGAACATGGACGTGTTCCAATTCCAACGCGGCAGCGAAATGGTGGTGGGTGAATGACGAGAAGTGATAACAACGACTTCTCCAGCATCGCAATTCCTCAAATCTTCCAAACACACGTTTGTTTTCCCTACGCTCCAAAAACGCCCTTGTCGACGGAAAAGAAGACCACCGACGGTTCACCAAGCATTGTCCCTTGTAGTAGTAGTAGGTGGAGGAGATGACAAGTAGAGTGCTGGTAACCACCAAGCTTCTAGAAGGAGCTAGCTAGCTAGGAAGAAAATTCCCTCAAGAAATTCAGCATGAACGCAAATTCTGTCCTGGTCCATGTTTCTTCTTCTTCGGAAACTTCGCCATGAATACAACAGCATCTTTGTTTAGTGCCAGGCAGTACGGAAAACCATAGTCAAATGTGTGGTTTAGACTATATTTCCGTGTCCTACGCGATAATAACATAGGAGCATCGGTCGTGATCACGCATTGGCATCAACGTTCAACGCTGTCACGCTGAGGTGCCAAAATTTTCGAACCCGTCAAGGCGTCGACGATGATGCAATCACCCACCAGATGACTGAGAATCATGTCGTGCCCAAGTTCGAAGCAGAACAGAGAGCGTAGAATTCGGTTCGCCGCTCCGAGTCCGATCAGCAGATTGCCGTCGGTGGATGACCTCACTAGCTCGATAAGCTTTTCCTAGCCGAGGTGACGGACCACTCGAGACCAAAAACGCTAACGAACGCCCATACGCTAGGGATAGGATACCTGGTAGGCGGAGGAGCCGACGCCGAAGACGAAGCCCGGGGGGAAGTCGCGCCGGGTGACGGACGCCGCCGCGAGCGCGCCGGCCGCCAGGGAGAGGAGGAGGGGGAGGAGAGCGGCGGCACGAGAGCGCGACTTCGTCATCGTGTCCAGTGCGTTCCAGCCCTGTGCAGGCAAGTGCGCGTCGCCGGCCTCCGATCGAGGGAATCTGTGTCTTGGCCGTCTGGCCGGCCGGCCGCGCGCCCCGAGAGGGCTTTATACGCGCAGCGGGGAGAGTGGGAGAAGGCCGGCGTGCTTCGGTGGCAAAATTGGCCGTTTCACCCGCGCCCGCTCGGTGCGGACGTCGTCCATGACGTTTCAGGTGGAAGCTCCTGACGCGCACCACCGCTCGGGGCGCTGCTCATCAGACTGCGACGCAAGCATGTTTTCGATCGAAAATACTAGTGAACTGATCGACGAGCAAGGAGGTCATAGT
This sequence comes from Zoysia matrella, assembly GCA_001602295.1. NCBI lineage: Eukaryota > Viridiplantae > Streptophyta > Magnoliopsida > Poales > Poaceae > Zoysia > Zoysia matrella. The sequence goes on from BCLG01002159.1 coordinate 81,512, forward strand.
CACCCTACATAGAATCAAATCTCCCGTGCACGCCACCACGCTTCGTCGCCGCACCGGCATTCCTCTAGAGAGGTAAAGCACCAGCGAGAGTTCCGTCGCCGACGTGACCGGCCTGGACTAACCGGTCGTGACTGGGAGCAGTTCGAGTACGACCCCCCGCGTGTCCTGGACACGTGCGTGCACGAGCCGGGTTACACGCATGCAGCTTTGGCCTGCTTCTTCCAGATTCACAAGGAGACTGAACTCAAATCGGCAACCATGTCCGGCCGCTGTCTGCTCCGATGGAGACATTGGAACGCTATTAGTTCGGGTTCCATCTAGAAGGCGGCTCGATTTTGCCCTTTCAGATGCTACGAGAATCCATGAAAAAGATAGGAGAATGATGCAAAGAAAATAGGAGCTATAGAAATACGGTAATAACAGAAAAAGTTATATTGAGAAGAAATTTAAGAAAAAATAAAAAGATATGGTACACATAAAATAAGAAGAGATAGAGATAAGATGGAAAGAGAGAAAATTGTATTGAGAAGTAAAACTGGAAAGTAAAGTAAGAATGAAATATTAAGAATACATTAATATAAAATGATAATATAAATGACAGAGGAGTACTAGTTTTTTTTTCTTTTCTCAAAATCACACTGAACAGTACCTCAGGCTTCAGGTAGAGGCACGACAAGCGAAACGGACAATTGTTACACTTATAGAATGTTATGCCTCTTTCTCTCAATCAAGGCAGCTATTATTACAGCTAGCTTCTAGATCTCCTTTCGAGTTTGAGGCAGTTTTAACTGTTCTATAGCTTTCATTTTTTTGAGTTTGCATTAATTTCTCTCTCGAAGATCATGTAACTAACAATTTATCAAGGACACCCTAAAAACACATTTTTTCAAGTTTAATTTTATCCGATATTTTCAAAGATTATTTAAAGTCTCGGTGAGCTCTTTAAGCAGACCTCTTCGCTGTTTGGACTTCACAATGCCTTATCGCCTCTGCGCGCGCACCATGACCGAGGACCGTGGATCAGATCAACGTCGCTTTGCCAACCTCCGAGTCCCAGAACCCAGAGGTCCCAGACCAACCCATGTCATTGCCGTTCTCCACCAGCTCGCAGCGCCGCCGCCCCTCCTCACCAACCCACGGGCCGCTTCGCACATTCTTATCGCCCCACAGCACCGCCTCCCACGCCGCCCGCACGGCTCGGAGCAGGTGACGCCAAGAGCAGAGCGCGCCGCGAGGACACTGCCATCCCATCATCCCTGCCCGTTCTCACCCCCACACCCAAATCCGGGTCCTTTTCTAACGGGTCCGGCACCCCACACACCACCTCGCCGAAACAAACTCTTCTCTCCCGTACCAACGAACGATCTGCAACCAGCGGGTTCCCAAGTCAAACCGGACCGGGAGCCACAACCGGAGCCGCCAGGCCCGCAATCCACCCAACCAGGGCCGAGCGCATGGAGGCCGCCGCGACGGCGACCAGGCTCAGGCTCCCGTTCGCCGCGATGCCGGCCGTCACCACCTCGGCTCGGTGCGCGCGGCCGCGGCGGACGTCCGTGGTGGCGAAGCTGGAGGGCGGGCTGGGGAAGGGGGTGCCCACCACCAACTACGTCGTGCCGCTCGACAAGGCCACCGGGCTCACGCGCCCGCTCGTGGAGATCCTGCGCGACCTCAACAAGCGCGTCCCCGACAAGATCGTCGACCCCGACACCAACACCGTGCCCTGGTGAGTCAGTGGCTGAGCGCGCCTTCCCCCCACCGCCTCGTTCGCTGATTGCTGTGGGGTTGATCTGTTCCCTCCTGGCGTAGTCCGGGTGCTGGTTTTGGTGGAGAAGGCGCGATCCATTGCTCGCTCTCGTGGGTGGAGGGGGATTTGGGCCGCGCCAAATTGGTGACTGGTCACGTTTTCAACCAAAAATGCGTACATATATGAGAATCACATGAGCGAGTGAAATGCCTCGCAGTGATTTGTAGCAACTTCGCCTCTAGATTAGATGAGAAAAGAGAGAATTTTGAGGGTCTAGAGTAATGCGTTAAATTGACTAGGCTTTATCATTCAGAAACTTGGAAGCCTGCAAATTTGAAGGATGATGCCTTGCTAATAATTTGGAATATCCAATTCTGGGGTCGTTGTTCTGGATAACTTATTCTCCGTTAAAAAGGGTTTAAGATAACATATACAAAACCAATGGTCAATTGTTCCATTCGTCCATTTGTTGACTGGGTTCTGTACCAAGTCTCAAAAAAAAAAAAACCTTGGATTATGACTTGGGAACTACTAAAATGGTTAGAGCTAAACAGTGGCATGCATGCTCTGTCACATCATCTTTTCTGAAACTGGTGTTTCTTCCGTATAATTGAAGGTGGGCTTTTTTAGTTTAATCTATAAAAGTGTCTTCAACGGATTGAAACTTGTTGGTCGCTTCAACTTTTTCTCCTTTTCTTCAAAAAAAG
>BCLG01002160.1:0-16585 GCA_001602295.1 Zoysia matrella
CACATCCATCTAATGAACGCGAAGACCATGTGAGGTAGTTAAGGATAATAGTATTCAGATGGTAGTCAACATGGCAATGAGTGAGTAAGTATCAAATAAATCATCACCTTCTTTCTGAGTATACCCTTTAGCCACAAGCGTTGCCTTATACTTTTCAATGGTGCCATAAGGTTTTAGCTTCTTCTTAAACACCCACTTCTATTCCACTGGCTTACAACCAAGTGGTCGATCTATCACTTTCCATGTCCCACTAGCAGTGATAGAGTTCATCTCCCTACAAACTACATCTTTCCAGTATTATGCATCAAGCAATGTATATGCCTCTAAGATGATTGTGAGAGTATCATCTACAAGGTACACAGTGAAGTTATCACCAAAGAATTTTTCAATCTTTTGTGTCTTGCTCCTTTGAAGAGCTTCTTCACTGTCATCCTTCTCATTTTCATGCGAGTGCTCTAATGACTCAATCACAGGTGTGGGTTCAAGAGTCAAATCAATGATGAACTATATGGAGAATATGAATCTTTCAATGGAAAAATATTTTCAAAGAAAGTGGGATCATGATACTGTAAATCAACTAAATATCTGGCATTTTAGATTTTGTTTCTAAGAACGTATATGTTGTGCTTTTGTATGCATATTTAAAAAAATGCAATCAACTGTTATAGGTTTGGGCTTGTGCTTCTTATTTATTGGTATGCTAACCACGGCCAAACTACCCCAAGTACGCAAGAAATGAAGTGAGGGTTTACTTCCACTCCATCCATCATACAAAGTAACTTTACTGTTCTTTGTAGGAACTCTATTTAGAATGTGACATGATGTGAAAGCAGCCTCCCCCATCATACCTTAGACATAGCAGACATTCCCAATATGGCATTTACCAAGTCCATTAACATTCGGTTCTTTCTTTCAACAACCCTATTAGATTGAGGTGAATAGGGAGGTGTTCGTTCATAAATTATTTCATTCTCCTAACAGAAAAGTTCAAACTCATTAGAAAAGTATTATCCACCACGATCAGATCTAACTCATTTTATTTTTCTTTCTAGTTGATTCTCCACCTTAGCTTTATAAGTCTTAAAACATTATAATACCTCATTTCAAGTTTTTAGAAGAAACACATAACAATATCTAGTCACATCATCAAATAAGGTCATAAAGTGCCTTTTCTCTCCTTTTGTCAACACACTATTTGTCGAGATCATATGCCCCGGGTACCTACGGCTCGAGACTAAATACGAAGGCCCAGCTATAATTTGCGGCCCAAGGGCTGAGTCACGCCCCGCGAACGACTTCATCATGACAAGCCCTGTAGAGCTCACCCGACCATCCTAGGGTCGGGATCACTCGAAGACAACATCTGTTCCTTGAGGGTCAGATGCGCCTGAAGACCCGGCCCGACCATCTGAGGGTCAAGGCCACATGACGACAAAACCCGACCATCTGAGGGTCGGGGGACCGCCTTATGCATCACGCCCCCAGGGTCAGGAACCCTTCGGCAGCCAACCCCCGACTGGCACAGAGATTCCTAACACTGTGCAGCTGACGGAAAAGCTGCTTTTGTCCCTTCTGCACTAGACAAAGGATGGACGAGGACACCGACAAGATGATGTGTGCAAGAGGACACCAGGAATAAACCTCGAGATGCTCGCGGCCCCACCCGTCAGGGGCCGCCCGGTTTCATAGGCTTCAAGCCTTGTAACCTTGGCTTCACCCCTATATAAGAGAGCACCGAAGACCTTAGTTAACAAGTGAATCACAACAAACAATACACACTCCACCCATGCGTTCTAGGGTTCTTGCTAACATAGGGACTCTACAGTCATTGCAAGCCCTTTTTGAGCTAATACCATTCATTCTCTCCCTTAGACGTAGGGCATTACACCTCCATGGTGGCCTGAACCAGGTTAACCCTTTGAGTCTTTCATAGACAAGCCCACATCGGCAAGAAGACCGCATGAATCCCTTTCTAAATACAGAAATTCTACTATGTCAGTGAACGAAACACCGACAGTTAGCGCGCAAAGAAGGGGTTTTCGTTGTGCGCTTCACTTCATTTTGTTGATGGCTCTGATCTTCACCTTGGTGGGGCAGGCTTCGATCTCCTATCTTCGCTTCGGGAGCTTCACGGTCGCCATCGCTTGTGACGGCCGGTTGTGGCGCGTCCCTATCTTCACCACCGGCCAGGTTTTCTGATTCGGGAGCTTGGATTACGTCGCCAATCAGGGTGGTGAGTTTCGTCTTCAGGCCCCGTGCAAGAAGCACGCGGCCCGTAGTCGTTGAGTTCGCATGGTGTTGGGTCATGACCCGGCTCGTGAGTGCTTCATGCTTCAAGCACCCAAGGTCGGGGAGAAGATGCCTCTCAGTCACATGCCAACTGGTGACGTCTCTCCACGTCATGGAGCGATCACCATCATCGAGCAAGCTCTACGGCGTAAAGCCGCCACCGGCGAGACCAACTCCACCTGCAACGCCGACAAGGATGCACCCGTGGCAAACAACGGTGCACGAACCCGCGCATGCACTGCCTACGAGCAGATCATAGCAGCTGGCACTCCTCTTTTCGACCGTCGGATCCAGAATGTGGTGGCAGCACCTTTCATCCTCGAGGAAGTCATCATGCCGTCTTCCTCCATGGTTCGATTCAACAACAAGAGCAATCGACACGGTCTCAATGGTCTGAGGTAAGCAGCAGTCAGCAGCGGCATGCCGAGCAGCGCAGCCCGTCCCACGGCAGCCACGGTGGCCGGACGGAAGACCCCTGCCAGGGGCCCAATCCATTCACCAACTCCTCAAACCAAACCGCGATGCACGCCACACCATCGACGCTAGAAGGCTGGCCAAAAGCGACAACTACGCCGAGTCGCACCAGGAACGAACTCCCAAGTACTATGACCGTCGGCCTCCTGGGCCTCTTCGAAAGATATCCAGCTCGTGTCCCGTACAGCATTGAGCTGTTGATGGAGCCGGATTTCATCTTCCTTCAACGCGTCGTGGCCGGCCTTGGTCTTCTCCAACTCCTTGCGGAGATTGTCGACCTCAGCCTGCAACCCAGGATGGTTCAACGGCCGACCCACCGCTCGGAAGAGGGCCTCCTGCAAGAAACACAATTCAGCACCACGACTAATAAAGGTTCGTACGAAAAACTAAAGATGTACGACTTTCCAGGCATTAGTGCAGGCTGGAATCCTCGAGGATGTCCTGGCACTCGGTCATCTCGTCGAGCATCTTGTTAAGGCCCGCGCAGGTGGCGTACACAAACTGAGAACCTCGTAAACTTGGTCGTCGTAGAGCTGCATCGCCTGCGCCACCGCTTCACCAGAGGGGGTCCTCCCTCGAGCGCTGAACCCCAAGGTTGAGGGCGCGGCAACAGTCGTCATGGCCGTTGATGCGTGCGGTAGCCACCTCCGCCCCCACTGTCTTCTCACCCTCCTCTTGAAAATCTTCTTTGTCGGCGATTGGAGTCAGCTCCCTAGGACCCTTGACGGCGTCGGTCGGGGTCGGCTCCCCCTGCTCCTCGGCGGTACACGGGTCTTGCTTTGGTGCGGGCGGGGGCGGCGCAGGCACCCCCCCCCCCCCCCGGCGCGGGAGAGGCTGCAGAGGCAAAGGCGGCGACAAGCGACATTGAAGCCCTGTCAAATCGAACGAGCTAAGTTCAATACTCGAATAAAAATTTTGTTATTTTGATGAATAACCTTAAGTTTGGTTGGCCAGCGCTTGAGGCACACGAAGTCCCCACCGCTGCTGCCCTGGCCGTAGCTGGGACGGGGTGAATGACACGGTCAGGGGAGGCGATGCCGTGCGGGTCTTTGGTCCTCTCCCGCTTGGCCGGGGATCCGAGGGCATCATCTGCCGCCCTCCAACAATGATGGGTCAGTGGCGGCGTGTCGTCAGAAGGAGCGATGCCCACCTGCAACGACATCGATGACAACTTCAAGCCTACAACACAAACGATGATCGACTACTACTACACAAGGAAATCCAACGACGAAGACCTTGCAAAAAGTCAACTTACCAGTGGGCGCGGCTGGTTCTTGTCCAACGGTGCCGGTCCATTGACAAGGTCTTTGTTGGGGTAGCCCGCTAGCAAGCGCGCCACCCAGTGCTCAAGATTTATCTCTGATAAATCCCTCGCAACCACCTCGTGAGTGTCGTCGAAGGATCTGGTGTGGTCGAAGAGGTACCGGGTTCGGAGGCGGAGTGTCCAGATGTGGCACCGCACGAACATTGCGACCACCATGACGCCATTCAGCCTAGCGTCCCAGAGCTGCATGATCTATCGAAGAAGTGGTGCTAGCGCCGCCTGCTCGGCGGTCAACGGCGCAGGGGACCATGAGTCACAGACCTCCGCGGGCTCGTCGTGGAAGGCCGGCAGCTTCGGAGCGACGTTATCGCTATAGAACCACTCGTCATCCCATCCTTTCAGTGATGTCTTCAGCGGCACCTTAATGTACTCCGACGCGCGCTGGTTGCGAAGGCAGATGCCGGCGCCCCCGATGTGCCGACTGGCGCCGTGGCTACCGGTCAACCATACAACGTGGAAGAAGTGCCTCCACAGCGCCAAGTGCGACGGGATGCCGAGAAAGGCCTCACAGAGCGCAAAGAAGATGGCGGGCTGCAACAATCCATTGGGTTTGAGGTGGTGAAGGCAGACGCCGTAGTAGAAGATGAGACCGCGGAAAAAGTCATAGGTGGGCAGTGCGAGCTCGCGCTCATGGAAGTAGGCCAAGCTGACAATTTGGTTCCTCGACGGCACCGGGACCTGCTCGCCCACCACCGGCTTTCAGTTGATGATGGTCTTCGTCGGGAGGAAGCACGCATGCTCGTAGGAGTCGAGCATCGCATCGAAGGTGGTTGATTCCTTCCACTTGATCAACATGGCAGCGACAGAGACGGTGACGACGATGACGATGATGAAGGCGACGGTGAAGAAGACGTGCACAACGACTCTAGAGCGAGCATAGAAGGTGACAGCGATGAGCGCGAGAGCAAGCACGCTGGCGACGGAAAGCTCGAGCGCAAGAAGAAGCAAAGAAGATGAAATGGTGGAGAAGGATACGAAATCTCTCTCCCCACGCCCCTTTTATGACCGGGGAGGCGAGTGATTTACTCCCCTCACGATCCCCGATGCACGACGCGACGGCACCTTTACAGCGTCATCATGGGTACTCACAGCATCAGGCACCCGCGGCTTCGACCCTTCGCTCGCTAACAGGTGGGTCCGGGCGACGCATCGTTGCCTCCGTCGCCTAGATGTGACGCGCATGTGCCTGCCATTGTAGTAAATGCCTGACAGCGCCAGTTGAACAGGACGCGTCCCCGCGAAACGGCGCACTCCCTCAGCCACCCGATCAACACGCCTCGACTATCTGATCGACTCGTTATAATTCCCTGAGCGTGACCACTCGAACTACCGAGGGTTGCCGACCAAATCGTCTAGGCCAACCCACGCTCATTGCGCCAATCATGGAACGTGACTGGTTTGGACCGACCTAGGCACGGTGCTGATCATGAAAAGTGACTGGTCCGATCGGTTCAATATAGGCGCCCATTTCTAAGAACCGGTCGATAACGAGATTGGCTCTGACCCCTGACGGTCGAGAGATCATTTCGAAAATTAGCCTAGAGGATTAAACCCCTGGCTAACCCTTTGGATCACCCGAGGAATCAGGGGGCTACGCCCTATGGGCGCGCTCACGCGAACCCACAGAATTCCTTTCCGAAGATCGAAGACTGAACCCTGACTAACCCTCCAGATCGCCCAGAGGCTTGGTGCTACGCCCTACGCGTGTGCTCGTGCGCCCCCGCAGGATTTTTTCTCGAAGAACAAAGATTAAACCCTCAACCGACCCTTCGGATCGTTGGGGGCTACACTCTACGGGCGCGCTCTCGTGCACCCGTAGGATCAAGTGCCAAAGATCGACAACAAGACGCGAAGACCGTCAAGATTCAACCCCGCGCCACCTCAATGGAGATTGCAAACGGTGCAGGGCTCGAGAGGCTATTGTCGGGATCATATACCCCGGGTACCTACGGCCCCGGACTATATATGAAGGCTCAGCTACGATTCGCATCGCACACGCTGAGTCGCGGCCCGCGAACGACTTAATCATGACAAGCCCGAAGAGCTCACCCCGACCATCCTAGGGTCAAGATCACCCGAAGACAATATCTGGCACTCGAGGGTCAGATTTGCCTGAGACCCGGCTCGACCATTCGAGGGTCTGGGCCGCATGATGACAAAAACCGGCCATCTAAGGGTCAGGGAACCGTGTTACACGTCCGACCCCTAAGGTCGGGCACCGCCTCGGCAAGTAACCCTCAACATGCACAGAGATTCTTGACACTATGCAAAAAATGGAAAAGCTACTTTTGTCCCTCCCGCGTTGGACAAACGACGGACGAGGACACCGACAAGATGATCTGACACTAGAGGACGCCAGAGAATAAATCTCGAGATGCTCATAGCCCACCCGTCAGGGGGCCGCGTGGTTTCATAGGCTCCATGCCTTGTAACCCTGGCCCAACCCCTATATAAGAGAGCACCGGGGCTTTAGTTAACAAGTGAATCACAAGAAATATTACACACTCCACGTACGCGTTCTAGGGTTTTTGCTCGCGCAGAGACTCTATCGCCATTGTAACCCCTTTTCGACTAATACCATCCACTTTCTTCCCTAGACGTAGAGTATTACACCTCCTTGGCAGCCCAAACCATGTTAACACTTTGATTTTTTTTGGTGAACTAGGCTAGATCGGCAAGAAGAGTGCACGAATGCCTCTCCAAACACGTAAATTCTATTGTGCTAGTGAATGAAACATCGACATCATTCATTTCGCAAATAACATAATGAATGAGTTTTAATAATGTCAAGTTTCTCTCGGCTACAGCTGTATGAGGCTTATGAGGTTGCTTTATTTGCACACAAATTTCACATTTATAACCTTTGATAGTAGGTAATATTGAAATCTAACCCACACTAAATAGCCATGATATACAACCAAAGTTAATATAACACAAATGAGAATGTCATATATCAGCTTCAAAATTGTTTGAATCACAAACATGATTAATTAATTAGATTATTGTTGTGGTTGCTTTTACTGTTTGACATTTGCTTGGATGTCATGAAGGTTTACAAAACCGGTCAAAACTGGCTGGTTTTCAGTGAAACCGGTCCAGTTCGATTTAGAAGGTCGGCTAGTTTTTTATTAATAAATTTAAAAAATTTTAAAAATTCAAAAAAAAAATTGAAAATCTGAAACGGTCAAACCGGCCGGTAAACCGAAAAATCGGTGGAAAACAGCTCGAACTAATTTGATTTCAAATTAAAAACGGTAAACCTAAAAAACCGGCCGGTTTCTCTAAAAAAATTGATTTTAGAATTTATCCGGTTTTCACGGGCTACTGTTGCAGTTTTTTCGGTTTTCACAAAAACCGATTAAACAGGTGCCGGCCGATTTTTGAAGCCAAAACCGGTTTCTAAAACATTAGACGTCATATTCTCATAAACACTTTAGCATGCCCAATGGTCAAATCCTGTGTAGCGTTTGTCGCTAGAAATGCATTTTCCTCCTAGTGGAATGACGTCCTCAGCACGTTCTTAGAAAAAAAATTAAAGTGAGCACACATGTGCGACTTGATTGTTATAAATGAAATCATCACAGCTCAGATCAATATACAGAACAGAGTACACCAAATGTGCCGATCATCAAGAACAGGTCTCTATCCATCCCACTCTCTATATGACACGTGCACTGTATATATCCCAAAAAATACAGAAATAATAACGATAGTGGAGTAAGTATCAGCAGACGACGTATAATCAAAAGGTCACGAGGACTGGAGAAACAATCTCTAGGCCATGAGGCCGGCGGCGACCATGACGGCCGCGGCGAGACCAAAACCGGCAGTGGTGGCCCTGGTAGCGTCGGAGGATCCGCCAGATCCCGGAGTGGACGGCGTCCCGGGAGAGGAGCCCGGAGGAGAGGCCCCTGGAGCGCCGGCGGGCGCCATGGAGCTGGCGCCGGGCACGACGTCAATCTTGAGCTTCATGCCGCCGGCGCAGTGGCCGGTGATGCCGCAGATGAAGTAGCGCGTGCCGGGGGCCGTGAGGGTGATGGCGTCGTTGCCGCTGGTGTGCGTGGCGAGGGAGTTGGAGGTGGAGCAGGAGTCGTACTCCGCCTTGTTCACCTCCACCACGTCGTGCTGCTGGGGCGTGTACTTGAACACTGCAAGTTAATTTAATTATCACCATGAATTAGCGACCTGCAGTCGATCAATTTAACTTGCTACAGCGAGTGCTGACGGAGGTGCTTACCGAGCACATCATTGGGGTGGAACCTCTTGCCAGATACCCAGCTCTCGTAGTTGGTCCTAAGGTCCCACGAGCCGCTCGGCTCGCCGACGTTGTAGGTCGCCGCGGACGCCATGCCGAACACGGCCGCCGCCACGAGGGCCACGACGGCGAGAAGTCTTGCCATGGCCGCTGCTGGTTGCTGGAAGGGACGAGACAGAGCAGAGGAGCTGAGCTAATGGAGCTTTTGATTGCACAAGGCTAGATTAATATCGATGGATGCTTTGGGTCGGGTTCGCGTGCGTATGTATATATAGACCCAACCAGCGGTAGGTGTGGCAGGTACGTAAACGCGTCGTCGCGGCAAATGTTCCGGGAACGGCTAATATGAACAGATACCGGCCGACCATTGCAGCTTAATTACTCATTTCTAGGAGACGTGCGAGGTACTAGAAGTAGAATAACCAGAAGTATGACTGACGACCTGTTGAATCGGCATGCTAAGTAGGAGTACTTGGTCGCCATGCGGACCAGCCGTCGTCGTTCTTAACGTGACGTGGTCGTTGGCTTCTCTGACTTTTATCGCCCAGACAGAGTCAGACGGACGGACGCTCTAGTAGCTCTTCTCTGGCACGACCTGACCCCGTCACGTTGCTCCGCTCCCGTTCGTCCACCGTGACATAGTTTTCCGTTGCAACCTAACCGGAACAACCCTAGCTAGCTTGATTATTACTACTCGAGATGATTGGGGTTGTTGCGCGATGAAAGGAAAGAGATCAAACGCCGGTCGAATTCCAAATCAAAATCGGCGGCTACAGCAGAGCGAGCTAGCAACCGGTCGTCCGTTGAACAGTACGCACGCGTCGCGGAGCAGCCAGCGACGACGGGCGCGTACAAAAGACAGTTCCACGCACTCCTACCACTCGCTTGGAACGCACGAGCCGTCGATCGCAGCGAAAAATCTCAGGCCAGCTTCCGCGTGTTCGGTACATGATGGTATCGACGACGTGACCTGGTCAGCTAGCTGGCTAGCGTGTCGTCGTCGATGGACGACCGCGCGTTTAGGTATTCAGCACTCTAGTTTTGTAGCCATCTCTTCCATTCGTTATATGGTCGCTCGATCGTCACGTGGAAAAGCATGTCTCGCTTTAATTCGCTGATCTAGTCAATATTGTCCGTTTCGAGAAAAAGAGCGGATACAGTTTTGCTTCCAAGACTGTGTGTGGCACGTACGCAAATAAGCCTGAAATGAAACCACGAGATTGTTTGCAGTAGTAGCTGGCATGCACGCAGACGCAGCTACGTGCGCACTTACGTCCGAGCGCGACACGTTCGGGCTTATTCGGCCAACGGCTTCCAGACGAACAGGGTTGACGGTTGAGTACTACTCCTATTTTCTTTTATTTTGGAATGGACCAAAGCGCAATTCTGAGAATGAACTCATTAGCGCGTCAACCCACAACGATATGGCGGTTAGTACGGTCGGCACAGCAGCAATGATTTTTTTTAATCATTTAAGGTTCTTATTATTGCTCGTACACAATTCTAAGTTGAATACGAATAACCATTTAAAAATGAAGGGCAATAGTAATATTTATCCTAAGCCACGCTTACACACCACATACATACGGGGAAGGAAAGACACGCATTAGCATGCGTGGCTACCAGGATGCTGGATCAAGTATGTGTATGTCCTTATGCTGAGTCAAGTTTTCCTTGTTGATGGCGTCTCGTATGATGGATCGTTGTTGATTGCGTCTCATCAGGTTCAATTAGTAGTAGCTGTATCGATGAAAGCTCAATCATTGTTCTCGAAATATTTCCACCGACTTATACGAACTATCAATGCACCTTTTTTTTTTCGTATATATACTATTACGTCCCTTTCCAAGATTTCCTCTTGCAGGAACCAGGAATTCACAGATTTTTCCACAATTTTGACTTAAAACCATTTTTATACTCTAGTTTTAGGTTAGCACCCATATCATCAGAAGTAGCTGGAGGCTTGAAACAAGAGGAACCATAAAGTATAGGTGGCCTACGAGCCGCGCCGGGCCGGCCGGGACCGTGCCTGGCCAGCGTGCTATGCCGCGTCGGCCTGGGCTCAGAAGGAAAATAAATTTTATTTTTTTAGAAAAATTACAAAAATAATTATATATTATTTAAAATATTAAATTTTAATTATAAATTAGTTAAATTACATATATTTAATATTAAATTTTAAATAAAAATTCAACGAGCCTACCGAGCCACACTGGTCAGGTGTCGTACTAGTCGGGCTGTCTTAAATGGTCCGTGCTCTTGCTGCGCCAACGGCCGGCCCATTTGACCTGACCGAATTGGTCAAGTGTACCATGAAACATGCCAGTGCCTTTGCCAGCCTTCAAGAGTTCATATTTTATTCCCATGGATGTGGTTAGACAATGCCCATCTAAAAGCCTACTAACCGCGATGCAAAATAGCATGTACTATACTTGAAGCTATATTTAATTTATGTGTTATGTATGTCTTATACGTCTGTGATACATGTGTCATGCATGACGTTGCATGTCTTAGAGCATGCACAATGTGGTGCAAAAGTGGCATATAAGCTATAAAGTATTTTTTTAAAATTGGACCATAAACATTTGTGTAAGTTGTTCATAAGAAGAACATAAGTTGTCCATAATATTATGGTTAAGTCCTAAGGAATAATTTTGCGTATCCCTCGTTCACTCTTTTATTGGTGGTAGCTAGACATAATTTTTATTTATTAATGGGTTTTAATTGTATCTTACATATTATACATCTTATCTCTACTTTTTAAAAAGCATATTTTTCTTTTTTATATACACATAGTAAAATATCCCAACAGGGATAGGTTATACTACGTGCACGCAAAAAATACACTCAAAAATATCCTTTCTTACAAATCTGACAGATGAAATCTCTCGACAGATACTTTTACAAATTTAACGGATGAGATTTTTCAGATCTTCTAAATTTTGAACCCACACGGATTATTATTAACTAACAAAACACAACTACTCGGAACAAATATATGAGATATAAGAAAAGTTGTTAGAAAATAAAACAAATTTTTAAGGAAAGTTAATATTAATATTTTTCCTCTGCGTTCAGATGCCAATTACTTGACTGATACCCCTTTTTTTTTTTTGCGAAGGTGCGTATTGTACGCATGTGGTCGTGTGTACCTTTTTTTTTATCATTTACTATCTCTATTCATAAATTAACACTTTTACTATTAGACGTTATGTTTGACTTCACATCTTATTAAAAAATTGTAAAAATATCATTTATTTTGTTATGATTAATTTTATCATAAAAAGTTATTAAAATAATGATTTTTTTTACTCTTTAAAAAGAACAATTTTTATTTTCTATGTACACCCTGTAAAACATCTTTGTCAGAGATGGGCTAGATTACGTACACACAGAACAAATATATAAAATTCAAAAAAATTGTTAGAAAATAAAACAAATTCATTTCCGGTCATGCAGAATTCCTAAAGTGCATCAAGTTTTAGATATGATGCATATAAACTTTGAATCATTAGTTTGTATTTAACCTTTGATAATAAAGAATAAAAAACTTTAAATTTTAATATTAATATATTATTTTATGTTAATATTTTTTCTTACACCGTAGCGTTAGCACGGATATCAAGACTAATAAACAAGTAAAATTCCACTGTTACAAACTTCTTTAGAAATAAGCATTGAGGTTGCCTTTATACGTCTGTGATTTATATGTCATGCGTGTCTCATACTCCGTTTATAAAATGGGGAATTTTGCTGTGACAACACTATTCTTTGGTGGCATTTGCTGGTTCACACTCAACAACTTTTAGTTATTAGCCAGGAACCATTACAAAATTGTGACTCTTTGCTAAAAGACACCACAGCTATTAAAGTAAACTAAACTTTGGTTCCAGGTGAGAGAATGATGGTAAATATACCATTTTGCCCCTGATCTCTGCCTTCTAGCCGGTGCGCTCGTTGGCAGTTAGAGCGTGCCGGAACCTCGCAATGAATCGAGAAATGGCGAAGAAGAAATCCAACGCCACCGCTGCCGCCAACGGCAATGGCCAGCTCGCCATCGCCCTTGCCGTCGCTGGGGCACCGGTGGAGAAGGTGAACGTGCCGGAGGTGGCGGCTTCCATGGCGCGCCTCGACGAGCTCTCCGTCGACAACCCTGCGCTCCAGGCCACCAAGCGCACCGTGGCTGTGGCCGCCCTAGCGGCGCCGCTCCGCACCGCACCCGACGAGGTCGCCACGCTCCGGGCCTGCCTCACCGCCGTACAGGAGCCCCTCTGTGCTGCGGAGTCATGAGCTGCGCTTGAGACCGACGCCTTCCATGAAGCGGCCACGGCAAGAGAGCACCCGCCCCCTGGTGCCGCTCCGGGGGAGGGAAGCGGAGGTCGCGTCCGTGTCCGAGAAGGTCACGAGCATGTTGCCGAGGAGCTCGGGGGGCGACGAGCGTGACGAACTCAGAGAACTAGACGAGGCCGTTGGAGCGCGTCGCGGAGCAAGGAGCCAAGCTCCAGCTGCGTCAGGGAGTCATCGGAGTTGCGGTTGAAGGAGCGGAAGATATTGCGCAGCTCTGCCAGCCGCTCGTCGTCCAACGCCCAACACCTGCTGCTGCAGGTTACTGATGGTGGCGGCCATGGCGCTGCCGGTCCAGCAGCGGATCTGAGGCGACGTGAGGCAGGAGAAACATGTGAGCGCAGGGGCATTAGTAGTCATTTAGAAATGTTTCTCTCGCCGAAACTAGAGTTTAGATTATTTTAATAACTATAGTGTCTTTTAGCAAAGATCCACAATTTTGTAATAGTTCTGGGCTAATAACTAAAAATTGTGTGTGAACCAGCAAATACCACCAAAGAAGAGTGTCACAGCAAAATTCCTAAAATAAAATTGTTGTGTGGATTTTTAACGTCAACTTCGACTATTTATTTTTTAAAAAATAATAAACATTATATATTATATTATAATTTGAATTATTATGAAAGTTATTTGAATCACAACTTAAAATTTTATATATTTAAATTATTTTTTGAATAAAATGAATGATGCAAAATGACGTTAAGACAACGGTAATAATTTAGAAATAAAGAAAGTATGTAGCATCAACAATATAAACAATGTGCATTTTAACTCCCCGATAATAATCCTTCTCTCGTGAATCGATTTGACAGACACGTGCATCGCAGCATGTATTGGCATACAATTTTGTCTTACCAATAGTATGTACTGACATATACACACCGCGCCGCGCATATCTAACGATGGCACGCAACTGAATATTATCTGAAAAATTTCCAGTCAGACATGTGTCACTCTTGTGCATCGTTGGGAGCTGGTCCGTCATCCGCCGCGCCGCCTCCTGCGACGGTGAGGTACTCGAGTGCGGTGACGACGTCGCTGATGGCTGGACGCATGGTGGCGTCCTCCTGGAGGCACATGGCCGCGATGGCGAGAGCCTGGTAGAGGCCCTTGGTCGGGTAGTTCCCCTCGAGCAACGGGTCCGCCATCTCGGCGAAGCGGCGCTTGTCCTTGAACCTTGGCCCGGCCCACTGGACGAGGTTGTGCTGTTCGGACGGTCTGGCAGTGTCGATGGCTCGCCGCCCCGTGATGATCTCGAGGAACACGACGCCGAAGCTGTAGACGTCGGACATGGTGGTGAGCTTGCCGGTGAGCGCGTACTCCGGCGCGCAGTACCCATACGTGCCCATGACGCGCGTCGACACGTGGGACTTGTCGCCGACGGGCCCGACCTTGGCGAGCCCGAAGTCAGACACGCACGCGCGGAACCCCGCGTCGAGGAGGATGTTGGAGGCCTTGAAATCGCGGTAGATGACCGGCGGGCGCGCCGCGTCGTGCAGGTACTCGAGGCCGCGTGCGGCGCCCTGCGCGACGCGCATGCGCGTGGCCCAGTCTAGCGGCGCGCGCCCCGGCGGCAGGTCGAGCAGGTGGTCCTCCAGGGACCCCAGCGGCATGTACTCGTACACCAGCATGCGGTGCTCGGCGTCGGTGCAGAAGCCGAGCAGCGTCACCAGGTTCGGGTGCTTCAGCAGGCTCAGCATCAGCGCCTCCACCAGGAACTCGCGCGTGCCCTGCATGCCGTTGCGGTCCAGCTGCTTGACGGCAACCTCCGGCCCCGACGGGAGGCGCCCCCGGTAGACGGGACCGAAGCCGCCCTCGCCCAGCAGTGACTCAGCGCGGAAGCCGCCGGTGGCCTCCGACAGCTCGGCGTAAGTGAAGGCGCGCGCAGTCACCTTGCCCGCCTTCCCCATCTTGAGGATCTCCTCTGCCACGCGCTTGTGGCGGTAGCTCACTGCACGCAGCATTCTCGATCAATGTTATTTCTTTCATCGAAGAAATAATCTCATGGAAATTACAATGTCATGAAGGCAGATCGAGGTACCGGAGTCGCCGACGATCTCGTTGACGAGGGCGATCAGGTTGCTGTAGTCGACGCTGCTATTGTTGTTGGTGATGCTCTTGGCCTCGCCGGCTCGCCACTCGGTACGACTGGTATTACGGGACGGCGCCGCGGAGCATGACGAAGAGGCCGCCGCCGACGAGGAAGCAACAGCCGCCGCGTGATCTCCTCCTCCTCCATGCCTGCTGCTCCCGCCACCGGAGTGGGACTGGAAGCAACACAAGATGCCCATTTCCTTGACCTCCAACTTGCACCGGGAATGGAAAACGAATGCTTGAGCAAATTCGATGGAGCCTATCGAATTTGCCCAAGCATTCAGATCAATTCAATTCAACTTGATCCGTTTCTTGTCACCCAATGCAATGGAAATGCAAATGCAGGCAAGACATGAGCTGGGCCGGCTGACGAGGTGAGGGAGGAAGCGATCAGCAGAGATATGCACGCATGCGCGCTAGAAGGCGGGAACTGGATTGGTGGCTCGCGCCGATGAATCGACAAGAGCAATCCTGAAAGGAAAGGCCCGAGCTAGCTAATAATCCTCCAAGTTACAACAATGACGGTCTTCCATGCCACGTCATACCAGAACAGGCTAGCTAGCTGTTCTTGGCCAAAACAAGACAGGCCTAAGATAAATGGTTAGCAACGAGTGTCTGGCTAAAATTCAAGGAGGGCCAATATAAACGTGCTTGCAGGTGGCCATGACTCCCATCAATTTCTGCTTCTGCTTGTGCTAATTTTGTAACGACAACAAGACTACGCTTCTGTTTCCCTATTCAATTGGAGCCGGCAAAAAAAGGAGGTAAGAGTTAGTTCATTTCAATTAGTAATGGAACGGAATCACATTGTTTAAGAGACACCTTATTTGATAAATCATGCACCCCATAAACATATATGATAATATCACTTTCTATTAAACTGAATTATACCACAACGATTGACAAGATCAGCTAACCCTACCTTATTCAGGTCTCATCAGGATCTTGGCCAACTAAGCCCGCAAAAGGAGCATGCAGATGCTGGTGATTCAAGAATATGGCACCTTAATCACCTTAACTATCACTCTGTGACATCCTGAATTTAGGAAAAGTCTAAAAACACGTAATTCAAAATTTTTCTAACTTTCACCCTAACATTTTTCTTTCTACTTCTCACCTCTTCTTTTCTTTCCTATTTCAAAAAGCAAAAACCTCACTAAATTAAAACTTATCTAAATTGAAGATTGCAAAATATTAAAATTTGAAGTGTGACAAGTGATTGACCGCGTTTTGTTCCCTTTTCTTTCGTTTATTTTCCTGTGTTCTTTTGAATTTCAAACTTAATTCAATCCTTTAATTCTAAATCCGACAAACTTCTCTGAAATTGAAATTCATTCAACTCCTTCGAACCCAATACTTGTGAATTCCTGTCTTATCGAATTCCTTGAATTCCAAACCCGCCTAATTCTCTTGAGACCTATTTACTTCTTTCAAATTAATTTACCCCATTCAAATAGCCATTTATACTCTGAATTCCATAGAATAAAATCTATTCAGAATTTGAAGATAATCCTAAAACAAAAGTTGTTCATCTTAAAAGGTTTTTCAACCCTGCAAAATTTTATATTTATCGGAGCTCGGGAGGTTGATCTTTTGAAGGAAAAACAGAGACTGTCGCTGAAATTCGGGACAATCTGAAAATGGAAAATTCGCCTGGGCCCATGGGACAGCCTCACCACCGCTTTCATCTCTTCAGCACCGCTCTTCCTCTTCCTTGGACAGCTTGCGCATCACCAGAAGGCGCATGCGGCTCGACACGCAGCTGCCTGCTTCGGTGCATCGCTGGACTCGCCGCCTGGCGTGGA
>BCLG01002160.1:19383-41167 GCA_001602295.1 Zoysia matrella
TAGCACACCATAGTATGCATACCCATGTTAGCACTAAGTAATCTAGTCTAAGGTTAGAAGCATATGACTAATAGTTAAATACAAATGGCTAAACATTAGAAAGTAAATGATTACTTAGATGGCAGCCTATAAGCATTCTGTCTTGCATTCACCCACACATGTACCACTTGCTAGTTTTAGAAGTTTAACTATATACACTAGACTAGGTAATTGATCATTAATTACCTAAAGTAAAACATTCAGGTGGGTACAAACTAGATAATTAATGATGATAGCATGCCCATCACCGCACCAAAAGTAATACCATATATTTAGCGTAGGAGTTCAATGGTACAGTAGAATCAAAAAATATTCACTAGAAAGCCTGTGCAATATATTGACATACACTAGTGCACGTGCCACCTATTAGCACAAACGATATGATTATTTAGTTAAAAGCTCTAAATTAAGGTATGCACAAAATGACATAAGCTACACACCGTGTTCCCGCTCGTACTAGCGAAAATGCATGTTAACCCTTCACTGAACCTCACTCTAAGTCAATAGGCACCGCATCATGCACGACTTGCCCTAAGTTTTTCTCGCGGTGTTATCTGGTTCTTAGTTGGAGTTCTTGGGTTTTTATCGCTCTTTCTTGAGTTGTGTTTCTTTCGCAGTAGTTTTATTAGGCTTTTCCTTCGCGTAGATAGCGCTGAGTGTCAGGAAGAGTCAAGCCTCAAGAGGGACTAAAAGGTCTACGTATGAAGAGAAGCTCGTAGGTTGGGCGCGAAGCTGAAGGTTGAAGATTGAGATCTTGAAGAAGAAGCCTTCAACCTCAAGCTTGAAGATTAAGGAATTTGCAGGCAAGCTCTATCCTCATATTGAACCTATAATTTGCTAATGCTCCTATAGTGCCTATTTATTCTGCTATGCATGATATTTTGGTTTGAAACATTGTGTTAGTAATAATCCTACTTGTTCCTAGGTATTTATATTTATGTCAGTAACTTGCTGCATAGGTATGAATACCTTTCTTGAAAACCATTGACGAAGTGTCCTTGATAGCCATAGGAAATCCGTTCCTAAATAGTTTTACAGAACGGATATTATTTTGTACTAGATCTGCTTAGCACCCCATTTACGGTGCTCCGCACCACCACACCATATACCATTAATTTGCAAAATGAGTTGAAAGAGTTTGGTGGTGTGAGTACAAATAAAAAGGGGCGGGATTAGAACAACTGGTGCTAGGTGAAGAGGGGATGTTACTAGCCGTGGGGTGGGGCTCACCTGAGGTGACGGTGATAAGTGTGTAGGCTTCACTGTGATCCACCTGCCGTGGACGAGACCGTCACCCCTGCCATATAAGGACCAGTTCGTTAGCCCTCGACTTGTTAATTTCCGTGCAACCACATAACCTGTACATATTGGGTAGGACTTATTTCCCTACGTATTCTTTCCACATCGAACCACTGGGGGGTCGGTAGTGAAGACACAAGGGAACAGGAGAAAGGCGTGAGATAACTCGCTGCCTGACCTTCGACGGTAATTGCCCGCGTCACGAGAGCGTAAGCCCGCGGATATAGCCCCTTGTTTGGTAATACCTGGGGATTGGAGGAGACCAGGAAAAGGCGTGAATGTGATGGATATTCACGACTCGGCTCCGGGAATGTACCGACGCGTCATCGACGGCCTGGAAAACCCCGAGGGATGGCCCCTGTTTGCACCTTACGTGGAATCTGTGGAAAACTGCGTAGATGTGGAATAAGCGTTATGCAACTCTAATGATCAGGAGTAGCATAACCTGTGGGTACAGTGTACAACCTCTGCAGAGTTAAAAATCCTTCCGGATAGGCCGTTGTCACGGTATTGACATGCTACTGTTCGGGCGCCCTACGATTAGATTTTCTATACTGCCTTGAAGTGTGAGTGCGTGTAGCCACCCGTGCTTTGGAAAGTGTCTGGAGAGGATAGTGAAGGCCCTTCCAGTTAAAAATTAGAAAACTGATGGGAACGGTTTGTATTCCCCCAGGTCCAACTTATTAATATATAGATAATAAATGCTTTCACTCCCTTTTGAAATCTTTTGTAGTGAACCTTGTATAAAACTGGCTTTTTGTAACATGGACCTTGTTGTCTCATCCTTGCTACAACTAATGTGCATCTATATTTATACCTTTGCTTAGTGTTGGAGCTTGTTGAGTACCTTATGTACTCACTCGCCTGCATTTATGGTTTTAGACAGTGAGGATTGCGTAGATGTTGTGCTGGTTTCGTTCTGCTTCCCAAGTCTGCTTGTGGATTTGGGCCCTGGTGTTCACTGTCTGCTCTGCTTTTAGTTGGTCAACCGGTGTAGGATTGTAGAGATCCCCATGGTGTGACCACTAAAAGTCCTGTCTCAAGTTAGTTTTTCTTTTCGAAGTATGCTTTCGATATACATTCTGTTGTGTTGTGCGTATCAGCTACTGATACAGGGATTGATACGTGTATCACAGTGCATCTCGGAAACGGGGTACGCGACACACTCTCAGTTTGTTCATATTCCTCGCCAATACTAAGCAAAGCACAATTGCTCACAAGAATCACTTTAATTAAAGTGTTCTGCTCATCACCATCTGATGGTACACGCAGTTCTCAAATTATGTTGCCGTTGACTTTTATAATCAACTTTTGACCATTCGTCTTATTCAAAAAATTTGTTCAAATACTTAAACTTTTAAGTTGTGATTCAAATGACTCTAATGATATATAAATTATATCAAAATATATAAAATTTATCAAATTTTTTTAATAAAACGAATGGTCAAAGTTGAATTTAAAAGTCAACAGCGACATCAATTAAAAAACGGAGGGAGTATCTCCTAGTCATGATGCTGCAAAAACGAAAGCAGGTCATCCACTGCTAATAAAACAGATTTAATATTCACTATTATTTTGGACAGGCAAATAATCTAGCTGGTCTAAGGATAAAAACTAACCTCCATTCCGAATTGCCGTAATCTGCAAAAATCCTGACCAGTGTGGCCCAGATGCAGGGAATGTGAGATCATCGTCGATGGCCCACCTCAAGAGAAGAATTGGCCCTCTAAAAATAGGATTCCCAATTGCTTCGACAAACTTTGGGTTACCAGTAGCCTTCTCAGTGGCCTGACTGAAAGTAGTTACACTCAGTATCATATACTAATAATAAAGGAATTCATGCAAAAATGCAATGTTGCGTCCATCTGAAGTTCGAAAATTGCATGGAGCCCAATGGAAAATTATGCACAAATACAAAAATCATAAAACAATTAGGGTAGCAGAAGGTGGACTGGTTGATGAACAAAAACCAAAGCATAGAAAACAGAAAACTTCAAAGGTTGATGGATAATCCTGATTACATGATCTACAAGTACTACCAGATTTTTTTTAGATAATGGAAGTAGTTTTCCAGCCGCTGCACCCCAGGGAATGCACAAAGCCATTCATTACAACTCTGAGCTCTTAGGTTCAACAAACCACAAGACAATTTACTGAAAATCAGACTATGATAGTCAAGATCTAAAAACGAGCAAGGAATCAGACTAAATCTTCAATTCTATTCCTGAAATTCCAATCAAACTTGGCGAACACCTCCATGATCACAACCTCCCATGCAGCCAACCATAAGTTTTGTTTGTTCCTCATCTTTATGTAACGGTTACCCGCAAAAAGTTTTACGTTAGCTTTGTTGAACACCATATCATTCCTATTCAACCAAATTGCCCAAAATAGAGCTAGAGTACCAACTAAAATTTGATTTTTGGATTTTGGTGATACACCTTAAAGCCAAGAACCAAACATTTGTGAGATGCTATCCGGTGGTTGAATTCTAAATGTGATATGCATAGTATTCCAAATGAATCTAGAAAATGGCAGTCCAAGAACAAATGTTCTATAGTTTCTACAGAATTGCAAAAACAGCATTTAGTACTCCCTTGCCAATTTCTCTTTGCAAGATTATTCTTTGTTAGAGTCACACTTTTATGAAGAAACCAAAGGAATACCTTAATTTTCAATGGTAGCTTAAGATTCCATAGCAGGTTTTTATTGGACACAACTTCCTCTTGGATCATGACCCAGTACAGTGTTCTCATTGAGAACATACCATTCGTGCTTAAATCCCACCTAAAAATATCCTTATCTTCATTAAGGTTAACAAAAGCTACTTTGACCACTAGTGTCTGCCCCTTATCCATGTTTTCACCTGTTAAAGCTCTCCTAAAAGAAATGTTCAATGGCCTTGTACTTAATACATGTGCCATTGTCACATTCTTTTTCCTTACTATACTATATAAAGAGGGATACATTATCGCTAATGGTTGATCACCAATCCATGTATCCTCCCAGAATCTGATTTGGGCGCTGTTTCGTATTAGAAAGGATCCACTTGCTATAAATTTGTCTTTGACTTTCATTAGCCCAAAATTGAGAGTCTCTCCAGGCTATTTCACTGCTTGAGTTAGAGTTTTATTGAACAAATATTTCTTTCTAAGCAGATTTTGCCAAACACCCTCCCCAGATAACATAGATAAAACGCTTGACATGGATAAAACACTTGTGTGCGAACTTAACCAGACTAGTTTCCATTCACCAAATGAACCATCATCCACTAGACCAGCAAATTAGCACAAAACCACATATTCAAAGCACCACAGGAATTATCCCAACTTAAGTCAGAACTCATACTAGCGTGATGCCACCACGGACAGTACATAATCACATTTTACGGCTGAAGTGAACACAAGTTTCACCTGCAGACTGCCTATTAGTACTAAGTGAAATCAATACAGATATTCCGATCATCCACAGTGGATATCTATCAGATCCAACATAACTTGAATTTTTCTAGTCTGGATACACAAAACAAAACATGTGGCATTGATGTAGTACTTGTTTAGATATAACTGTGTATGGAAAATCACATTTTTTCCCCTCTCAAGAAAGGACCAATGCTATGCTACTGAGATCACACCTGTTTTTTTTTTATAATAGTTACATTCCTCTATTAACTAGTAAGTGTAAGAGCAGAACAATAGCGAGTGACTTGAATCAGATTTGAATGAGAAGAAGCAAGAAGGAAAGAAGCGGCTAACGTTGTGCATCCATGGAAGATTGCCAGGTCGTTGACGGCGCTGAGAGCGAGGTCGCTAGCTACTCAGCGAGGCTGGTGGCCCTAATTGATATGACCTTCTGAGCCAGCGATCGCTTGCCGATCCTGGCGGCGCTTCCATGGGAGCTGAAAGCGAGGGCGAGGCTACCGTACGTGGCATGGCACGGCAAAGAAGAGAAGTGAGATTTGGTCAGTCCGGGCTTGGAACTTCGAAGGGAAGGGAAGAACTGCCGACCGCGTGAGAAGACCATCGTTCAGGACTGAGATTAATGGAGCATGCGACTGAGAGGTTCTTCAGCCGGCGGCGAGCATCTGCCGCATACAGCCGCCCAAGACATTTTCCACCGGAAGGGGGTGAGAGGAGGAGGAAGGAAGCGCAGCAAAATGGGTGGCCCAGCCAAGGAAGCTCAGATCTGGCCCGGCCTTGTTACCCTCTGTTTGTATTGGTTTTTCCAGTTTTTCTAGTTTTCAGCTAAACTGGAGCTGACCGATTTCCGCATACAAACGAAAAGAGAAACCCTACTCACATGGCTACAAATAAATGAACACTATGGTGCTTGATCGATCTTGAATCTTTGATGCAATATTGAAAAAACTGTGTCCCTCGTTTCAGAGTAGTAGAAACATGTACTGAGAAAATTCCGTTTACGAAGCTACAATAATATGTGATTACTCTTTCATGATAAGTAGTTAAAACAAGTGATATCAATATTATGCAATATACGAAGTTTTAGAAGTAATCAGCACAACAAGTTCTTAATTACAGGTGAAGAAAGAATGATTGTAAAGATCATTCTTGTAACATGATAACACAAAAGATAAGTTCTAAATTTATGAAAAAAAATGTTACCAAAAGACTGCATTATTTCGTCTGACTCTGCATTTTGAATTGCCCAAACATCCTAGCAAGATGATTAACCAACTCAATCCATCAGTGTGTAAAAAAATTTAAATATATAATCAGTCAAAGTATCTGAAGAGATTCTAGCAGCTCATCCTACCAAAAGTCATGTGATTTCCACTCCTTCAAGAAAGCCTCACAAAGCATTTATATTTATGGTAAACCAAAACAAAGATAGAAAGCTTGAATGCACCAAAATCTACTACGTAAATAAACAGTAGATTCGGATATTCTATGTTTTTCAACCACATGCCTTATCTCAACATATCAAGGATTGCTCCATCGGTGCTGCTGGTCGATGCCTTCCCTTTCAGCTTCTTACTCTGAGCAGCCCGTGGATCCACAACACAAACAACTTTTACCTACTCGCAGATGGATCTGTGATATATCATCTCACAATGACTGTTAGCCACTGGGCACAATAGCAAGAATTGATATTATGATGTGGCATTTGATCCATAATATTAAACAAAAGCACAAGAATATAGTTCAAACAACATCATAATACCATTTACAAACAGAGTTCTATGAATAGAAAAAACTTGGTCCTGCATCATCTCATTCAGATTAATGTCCTACAATGCCTCCAACACGGCAACCACAACCTCCAAGTCCTGCAGAATTTTCTCCAACACTAAAACGACGATGATGTGGCTCTGGTTGCCAGCAATCTCAAGGAGCGAGTCAATGTTTTCCTTTTCAAGGTGGAGCACCACCGCACAAAGCACCTTCATGAGCGCCGGCAATGAAGAGGAAATTGAGCCATCAGAACGACGTGGTGATGAGTCTCCACACATCATCCTGCCTCCCCAGACCGTCCTATAGTGGAAATCCGTCGAGTGCGGAGGTGTCAAAGTGTTCGGCAGCTTCTCGAGGAAGAGCAGTTGTGAGGCTTCGTGCATGCGGGCTGCGGGGCGGAGCAACTGACAGAGCAGAGCGGGGGAGGGGTCAGCTAGAAGCAACGGCAGCGTTCCAAGCGAAGGAGGAAGCAGGCTCTCATGGGGTTTGACGGGTGGTGCGGGAGCACGTAAACTGCCACCCCACCGCCACCATGCCCCTCAAATCCACCGTGTCCTCGATCTGGGTGTTGCAGACCAACACGGCCACACCGCGTGTGTGGTCGGCCTCACCGGGGGTGGCGCAAGGCAGCGAGAAGCATCGACCCTCTCCTGCGTGGCCGGGCTGTGGAGAGGCTCGTGAGGCGGCGGCCCTCTCCCTCGTGTCCAGGCGACGCGCAAGAAGCAACAGCATGTCAGCAAGGAGGCGAGGCACGCGAGGCAGCTGTCTGAAAAGGGTGGGGGTGGGGCGGCACATCGGCACCTCGAAGGGTGGGGCCAAGGAGGGCGTGGGTGAGGCTGCGCATCAGCACGGGGAGGGGCAGGGGCGGTAGCTGTGGACGCCGAGGATGGTGGGGGTGGAGCCGCGCATCAGCGTGGGGAAGAATGGGGCGGCAGCCATGGACGCGAAGAGGGTGGGCGTGAGACTGCGTTAGCACGGTGAGGGGCGGGGCGGCAGGCGGCAACTGTTGTTTTTTTTTTTTTTTTTTTGCTTCAGCGGCAGCGGGATTGGGGCAATGTTTGAGGCGGGCTGTGATTTGGATCGATGAAATCACAGGGCGCGGGAGATCCGGAGGTTGTCAACCGTCCGGTTTGAAGGAGGCCTGTCAAGCAATGATCTCATCCGTTAATTTTGACGGAGGGATGTATTTAGGTACATTTTATTGTGCGCACGAAGTTTTATTAACCTCAGAGGGGGATAAATTGTTAGGTAACCATAAGAAAGAATAAACTGTGCTTTTTAACGGGTGGAGACCCTAACACCCGTGCAAACGCTACAGTCTAACCAAAAATATTGAAAAAACTAGCTCCCTCATTTCAGAGTAGTAGAAATGTATACTGTAAAAATTCCATTTATGAAGCTAGAATAATATGTGATTACTCTTTCAAGATAAGTAGTTAAAACAAGTGATATCAAAATTATGCAATACAAAGTTTTAGAAGTAATCAGCAAAACAAGTTCTTCATTATATGTGAAGAAAGAATGATTGAAAAGATCATTCTTGTAACATGATAACACAAAAAATAAGTTCTAAATTTATGAAAAAAAAAGATTACCAAAAGACTGCATTGTTTCATCAGACTCTGCATTATGAATTGCCCAAACATCCTAGCAAGATGAGACACCAACTCAATCTATCAGTGTGTATAAAAATTTAAACGTATAATCAGTCAAAGTACCAAAAGAGATTCCAGCAGATCATCCTACCAAAAGTCATGTGATTTCCGCCCCTTCAAGAAAGCCTTACAAAGCATTTATATTTATTGTAAATCAAAACAAGGATAGAAAGCTTGAATGCACAAAAATCTGCTATATAAATAAACAGAAGATTCGGATATCCTATGTTTTTTAACCACATGCCTGATCTCAACATATCAAGGATTACGCCATCGGTGCTGCTGGTCGATGCCTTCCCTTTCAGCTTCTTACTCCGAGCAGCCCGTGGATCCACAGCACAAACAACCTTTACCTACTCACAGATGAATCTGTGATATATCATCTCACAATGATAGTTAGCCACTGGGCACAACAGCAAGAATCGATATTATGATGTGGCATATGATCCATAATATTAAGCAAAAGCACAAGAATATAGTTCAAACAACATCATAATACCATTTACAAAATAGAATTCTATGAAAAAGAAAATAGAAAAAAAAAAAAACCTGGTCCTGCATCATCTCATTCAGATTAAGGTCCTAAAGTGCCTCCAGCATGGCAACCACAACCTCCAAGTCCTGCAGAATTTTCTACAGCACTGAAACGATGATGGTGTGGCTCTGGTTGCTAGCAATCTCAAGAAGCGAGTCAACGTTTTCCTTTTCAAAGTGGAGCGCCACCACAGAGAGCACCTCCATGAGCTAGAAAAAAAAAACCTGGTCCTGCATCATCTCATTCAGATTAAGGTCCTAAAGTGCCTCCAGCATGGCAACCACAACCTCCAAGTCCTGCAGAATTTTCTACAGCACTAAAACGACGATGGTGTGGCTCTGGTTGCTAGCAATCTCAAGAAGCGAGTCAACGTTTTCCTTTACAAGGTGGAGTGCCACCACAGAGAGCACCTCCATGAGCTTCTCGACGAAAGCGCCGGCAACGATGAGGAAATTGAACCACTAGAACTACGTGGTGATGAGTCTCCACACATCATCCTGCCTCCTCAGACCGTCATATAGTGGAAATCTGTCGAGCGTGGAGCTGTCGAAGTGTTGGGCAGCTACTCGAGGAAGAGCAGCCGTGAGGCTTGGTGCTTGTGGGGCTGTGCGGCAGAGCAATTGGCAGAGCAAAATGGGGGAGGCGTTAGCTAGAAGCAAGGGCGGCGTTCCAAGCGAAGGAGGAGGCAGGCTCTCATGGGGTTTGACGGGTGGTGCGGGGGCACATGACCCGCCACCCCGCCACCACCATGCCCCTCAAATCCACCGCTTCCTTGGTCTGGCTGCTGCAGACCATCACGGCCATGCCGCGTAAGTGGTCGGCCTCACCAGGGAGGCGCAAGGCGGCGAGAAGCGGCGACCCTCTCCCATGTGGTCAGGCAGTGGAGAGGCTCATGAGGCGGCAGCCCTCTCCCTCGGGCGATGCGCAAGAGGCAATGGCCTGTCGGAGGCGAGGCGCGGTAAGAGATGAGGTGCGTGAAGCAGCTGTCCGAGGAGGGTGGGGGTGGGGTGCCGCATCGGCACCTGGAAGGGCGGGGGCGGCAGCCCTGGACGCCGAGGAGGGCGTGGGTGGGGCTGCGCCTCGGCACAGGGAGGGGCAGGGGCGGTGGCCGTGGACGCCGAGGATGGTGGGGGTCGGGCGGCCGTGCATCAGCGTGCAGAAGAATGGGGTGGCAGCCGTGGACACGAGGAGGGTGGGGGTGAGGCCGCGTTAGCACGGTGAGGGGCGGGGGCGGCAGGCGGCAACTGGTTTTTTCTTCTTTTTTTTTTTTGTTTCAGCGGCAGCGGGATTGGGGCAATAATATTTGAGGCGGGCCGTGATTTGGATCGATGAAATCATAGGGTGCGGGAGATCCGGAGTATTTCAACCGTCCGATTTGAAGGAGGCCTGTCAAGCAAAGATCTCATCCGTTAATTTTGAAGGAGGGATGTATTTAGGTACATTTTATTTTGTGCACGAAGTTTAATTAATCTCTGTGGGGGATAAATTGTTGGGTAACCATAAGAGAGAATGAACTGTGCTTTTTAAGGGGGTGGAGATCTTAATGTCCGTGCTAACGCTATGGTCTAAGAAAAAATGCTGAAAAAACTGGCTCCCTCGTTTCAGAGTAGTAGAAACTTATACTCTAAAGCTTTCGACTCAGTTTCCTGGTCCTTTCTCCTAGAAGTTTTGCCATATCTGGGTTTCGAAAGGCGGTGGTGTAATATGTTGTCCTTGCTGCTCTCTACTTCCTCTATTCAAATGTTGTTGAATGGTCGGCCGGGGAATTTTATTAAGCATCACGTGGGCTTCTGCAGGGCGATCCGCTCTCTCCTATGCTGTTTATATTGGTAATGGATTCTCTTAACTCACTCATCACTCACACAGCTTGAGAAGGTTTCATTCAACCTTTGGTGGTTCAACAAGCGAAGCATAGAATCTCCTTCTATGTGGATGATGTTGTCCTTTTCTTGAGGCCGTTGGCGGGGGATTTGCTCACAGTGCAGCAGCTGCTTGATTTTTTTGGTCGTTCCTCAGGTCTCAAGACGAACATTACGAAAAGCTTGGCAACCCCAATTCAGTGCAGTGAAGAGGATATTGCAGTTCTCATAGATTTCCTCCCTTGTGCAATTCAAGACTTCCCTTGCACTTATTTAGGCCTCCCTCTTACAGTTCGTAGACTCACCAAGCCTGATTTTCTGCCGCTTATTGACAAAGTTGCCGACAACCTCCCTACTTGGAATGCTTCCCTTATCAGCAGGGCGCGCAGGCCGGCTCATTCTTGTGAAATTGGTGCTTTCTGCGGTCCCCATCTACCTCATGTCTGTTCTTGATTTAACTAAGTGGGCATCAAAGCGAGCGATGAGAGAAGGGGCTTCCTCTGGAAAGGGCATGAGTCGGCCAATGGTGGCAGCTGTTTGGTTGCTTGGAGCTGTGTGCAGCGACCTCTACTTTATGGGGTCTTGGCATTCTTGATCTTGAAGTGTTAAATTGGTCCCTCTGGATTCGTTGGTTATGGCTGGACAAGATAAATGCCCCTCGCCCATGGGAAGGTCTGCCGGTAGAGGTTCTCAACAAGGCACGAGCATTGTTTCATATGGCAGTGGTGACTTCGGTGGGAAATGGGCTTGCAACAAAGTTCTGGACTGATCGTTGGCTGGACGGCAGCACTATAGCTGAGCTTGCACCCCATTTGTTCGCCATCATTCCCAGGAGAAGCGCGATGCATCGGACGGTGGCAGAAGCTCTCACAAACAGGGGCTGGGTTGCGGACATAAAGGGTGCTCTCACTGTTCAGGTCTTGAATGACTTTCTTCGGATTTGGACAAAGGTGGAAGGCATTGAGTTGCAGGCTGATAGCACTGACCAACATACTTGGCGCCTAACCAATTCTGGTGCCTATTCCAGCAAGTCCGCTTACAATGCTTTCTTCATTGGCACTATCATGTTTGCGTCTTGGAAACGTATTTGGAAGTCTTGGGCACTTCTTAGTTGCAAATTCTTTATGTGGCTGGCCACCAACAATAGGTGCTGGACTGCGGATCGGCTAGCCAAGCAGAATCTGCCTCATCCGGCAGCTTGTCCTCTTTGTGACCAAGCCGACGAGTCAATACATCACCTACTGCTCTCCTATGTTTTCTCCCGGCAAATTTGGATGATGATTCTAAATCGCCTTGGCTTCCCTGCCTCTGCGCCACAACTCTCCATTTGTCATTTCTCTAGTTGGTGGAGTGGTGCCAGTATCATTTCCCTAAGGAACTCAAAAGAGGTTTTAATTCCCTAGTTCTCTTGGTCGCATGGGAGATTTGGAAGCACCGGAATGACTGTGTTTCTAATGGAGCACAACCGGCTATAGGGGGTGGTCCTACAGACTACAGAAAATGAGGTCGCTCTCTGGTGTCAAGCTCGAGCTTCGAAGCTTCAAGAACTGCTTGACCGGTCGCTGCCTACTTTCCCCTAGAGTGTGCCAGTATGTTGTTTCTTTTGGGAGGTGGCGTCTTGGGCCTGACCTCATGTTGTGTGTGAGTTCTTGTGGTTTTTGGTCAGGAGGGGTTGTCCTCCTACCTTTGTATCTTCTCTCTTCTTAATGAAATGGTGCGTAGATCTCCTACGCATTCGAGTTTTTCTTGAAAATTTTGTTTACGAAGCTAGAATAATATGTGATTACTCTTTCAAGATAAGTAGTTAAAACAAGTGATATCAATATTATGCAATACAAAGTTTTAGAAGTAATTAGTACAACAAGTTCTTCATTACAGGTGAAGAAAGAATGATTGTAAAGATCATTCTTGTAACATGATACCACAAAAGATAAGTTCTAAATTTATGAAAAAAAAAGATTGCCAAAAGACTGCATTGTTTCATCTGACTCTGCATTATGAATTGCCCAAACATCCTAGCAAGATGATAAACCAACTCAATCCATCAGTGTGTAAAAAAATTTAAATGTATAATCAGTCAAAGTATCTGAAGAGATTCTAGCAGCTCATCCCACCAAAAGTCATGTGATTTCCGCTCCTTCAAGAAAGCCTCACAAAGCATTTATATTTATGGTAAACCAAAACAAAGATAGAAAGCTTGAATGCACCAAAATCTACTACATAAATGAACAGTAGATTCAAATATTCTATGTTTTTCAATCACATGCCTGATCTCAACATATCAAGGATTGCTCCATCGGTGCTGCTGGTCGATGCCTTCCCTTTCAGCTTCTTACTCCGAGCAGCCCATGGATTCACAACACAAACAATCTTGACCTACTCACAGATGGATCTGTGATATATCATCACAATGCCAGTTAGCCACTGGGCACAACAGCAAGAATCGATATTATGATGTGGCATCTGATCCATAATATTAAACAAAAGCACAAGAATATATTTCAAGCAACCTCATAATACCAGTTATAAAAAAGAGTTCTATGAAAAAGAAAATAGAAAAAAACTTGGTCCTGCATCATCTCATTCAGATTAAGGTCCTACAATGCCTCCAGCATGGCAACCACAACCTACAAGTCCTGCAGAATTTTCTCCAACACTGAAACGACAATGGTGTGGCTCTGGTTGCCAGCAATCTCAAGGAGCGAGTCCACGTTTTCCTTTTCAAGGTGGAGCGCCACCACAGAGAGCACCTCCATGAACTTCTCGATGAAAGTGCCAGCAACGACAAGGAAATTGAGACACCAGAACTACGTGGTGATGAGTCTCCACACATCATCCTGCCTCCCCAGACCGTCATATAGTGGAAATCCGTCGAGTGCGGAGCTGTCGGAGTGTTGGGCAGCTTCTCGAGGAAGAGCAACCGTGAGGCTTGGTGCGTGCGGGGCTGTGGGGCGGAGCAACTGGCAGAGCAGAGCGAGGGAGGCGTCAGCTAGAAGCAAGGGCGGCGTTCCAAGCTGAGGAGGAGGCAGGCTCTCATGGGGTTTGATGGGTGGTGCGGGGGCACTTCACCCACCACCCCGCCACTACCATTCCCCTCAAATCCACACGTCCTTGATCTGGCTGCCGCTTACCATCACGGTGATGCCGCTTGTGTGGTCGTCCTCACCGGGGAGGCGCAAGGCGGGAGAAGCGGCAACCCTCTCCCGCGTGGCCGGGCTGCAGGGAGGCACACGAGGCAGCGGCCCTCTCCCTTGTGTCCGGGCGATGTGCAAGAGGCAACGGCATGTTAGCGAGAAGGCGAGGCGCACGAGGCAGCTGTCCCAGGAGGGTGGGGGCGGGGCGGCGCATCAGCACCTGGAAGGGGGGGGGGCGGCAGCCCTGGACGCCATGGAGGGCGTGGGTGGGGCTGCGCCTCGGCACGGGGAGGGGCAGGGGCGGTGGCCGTGGACGCCGATGATGGTGGGGGTGGGGCCGCGCATCGGCCTAGGGAAGAGTGGGGCGGCAGCCATGGACGTGAGGAGGGTGGGGGTGAGGCTGCGTTAGCACGGTGAGGGGCGTGGGTGGCAGGTTTTTTTTCTTTTTTTTTTCCCTTCAGCGGTAGCGGGATTGGGGCAATGTTTTAGGCGGCCGCGATTTGGATCGATGAAATCACGGGGGCGGGAGATTTGGAGGTTGTCAATCGTCCGATTTGAAAGAGGCCTATCAAGCAAAAATCTGATCTGTTAATTTTGAAGGAGGGATCTATTTAGGTATATTTTATTGTGTGCATGAAGTTAATTAATCTTTGTGGGGATAAATTGTTGAGTAACCATAAGAAAAGAATAAACTGTACATTTTATTGTGTGCATGAAGTTTAACTAATCTACGGGGGGATAAATTGTCGGGTAACCCGAGGAGGGTGGCACGCCTGACCAGGCCCATATTCCTCCACGGTGGAGCGTACATATGAAAGTGGTGCGGGCCACGCCGTTAACTCGCTGGGCTGGCCCGTGCCGCAAGCCAGTATAACACAGCAACTTGACCCACGAAATCAGAACGGCGCCGCAAGAGTGACCCGCATCATCCGGCGGCGCCGCAAGAGCCCGCAGGATTTCGCTGTGCAGGGATGGCTTGCCGGCATCAGGATCTCCTAGCCCCATCATCGCCTCCGGCTACAGGCGATTCAACCTGGCCGTGCATCGACCTGGAATGGTAGGGGTGGTGGAGCTCCAGGAGAAGGTCTTCCTTTGTTCCTGCCATCCTGGGCAAGCACTCCAGGAGTCCCAAGTGTCCAACAAGCCATTCGCATGCAGCTCCCAGTTGCTTGTATATGTGTCCCAACCTTGCGAAGAGCACGATCGGTGGCGCTTACCCTTGTCCCTATCGAAGCCTCTGGTCAGGTGGAGATCCATGTGAAAGATAAACCGATGGAGGGTTCCGTCCCGAGCAAACCTGGTCCCGAGGATCAAGGAAGAAGAACCGAAGACGATAAGGCTTGCTGGGTAGAGATTTTTCTCTTTTTTTAATCGGCGACGGAAGTGGGCCGGTGGGCGCGCCGCAAACAGCCGCGAGATAACGATGGCGGTTAGCGGGCTTATCGCGGCTACCCGTTTTTGCTTTGCGGAGTTTGCGGCGGCGGGGCGGGTAGCCGCAGCCCGTCCCGCTTCATGTATAGTGGAGCGTTCCTTCCAGCCACCGGCATCTGCCAGCGCCGCGACGCGCCACACGACGTGCAGCTGCAACTCGGCACCACGACGTACGTCGGCACGTACCACTGTTAATCTGTATGCGATGTCTTGCCCCGTCCTACCTCCTTCGCCTTGT
This sequence comes from Zoysia matrella, assembly GCA_001602295.1. NCBI lineage: Eukaryota > Viridiplantae > Streptophyta > Magnoliopsida > Poales > Poaceae > Zoysia > Zoysia matrella. The sequence goes on from BCLG01002160.1 coordinate 34,766, forward strand.
GTGTGTGGAGGGCAGGTTATATGAGACGTCGACAGCTACAAAGTCATAGCTGACTTTTAAGTCAGCTGAATAGCTGATACTCAAGATGAAAGGTAGCTACCCATATGTTAGAAGACGTAAACAAGGTTAAGAAATACTAGGTGTTAACTATCGCAGTTGAGTCATCTAACTAACCCGACAAAGCCTGCAAAGCCCGATCCGGGCCATCGAGAACCAAGGCAAAGAGCTAGCCGAATTGTCTAAACCACCTACATCAGCACTGCATACACATACGTGACACCTGCTCGATCGTCTTCCGACGTGCCTCCTCAATTATATACTTCATCTATCCTAAAATAAGTATCATTTTCAAACATCTACTTTTATCCATTCCTTTTATTAATTTTTTTAAAAAAATTATTGATCTTATTGTAAAGTGATTCATTATTATAAATATTTAAATAAAACGAATGATCAAACATTGATTTCTAAAAACAAAAATATCGTTTATTTAGAGACGAATGGAGTTTGGTTCCTGTAAAATTATATCTACTCCTGGTTCACACAAACGAACCGTACGTACGTTGTACGTCGTCCTATTTGAATCGGGCATCTCCGTACGACTAATGCCCAATTTTAATGTGCGATCTTCGTTTGCACGGCATATCATGAACGCGTACGTCCATCATTAAACCCAGCATAATATCCAAACTCATGTGTAACAAAATCTGATTTTTTTTAGATCAACATAACTTGAAAGTTAATGGAACCCTACGACCAGCAACATATTCCCTCCGTCTATGTTTTTCACTTTTAAAATAATATTTGATCATTTATTTTATTCAAATATCTCGTGAAATACTACCTTCGTCTCAAGATAAGTATTTTTTTTACTTTTAGAAATCAAAGTTTGACCATTTATCTTACTTAACTTTTTTTGTAAATATGAAAATGTGTCAGTCATGATATGATCAAAGTATTTCTAGTAATAAAACAATTTGTAATAAAATAAATAATAATTTTCAAATTTTTTTAAATAAGACGAATGGTCAAATGTTGATGTCTAAAAGTCTTTAAAAAAATACTTATTTTGAGATGGTCTAAAAGTCTAAAAAATACTTATTTTGAGATGGAAGAACTATTAATTATTTTGTTATTAAAAATATTTTAAGCATGGATTATTTGTATAATTTTTTTAAATAAAATAAATATTTAAATGTGATATCAAAAGTAAAAAATTGACACTTATTTTGAAAGCTAGAGGCAGCTTAAGTGAGTGATAATACAGAAGTGTGTATCGATCGATGCATCACATGCATGCATGCATGCACTCGGAGTACCATTGTCGATGCATCATGCGTGTATGCTCTGCACAATTCGGGTCTGGCATGAGCAACCGTATTTTATTGTCTTTAAATTCACGCACATGACTAGGATCGTAAAACTTTTACGGATGTGGAATGATTTTTTTAGCGTAGGTTTTCTGGTCAACGTTACCGACAAAAGGAATGACCAATGACTATAATTTAGTGCTAGTTCTCGCAACTTCAGAATTTTCTTCGCTTAGCTAGGAGCAGACCGGGGTAACATGGGTTGCTCCCTCCATTCTTAAAGTGTTCTCCGTTGGCTTTTAATATTATATTTTAATACTATTCATGACATTTCAAAAAAGTATTATAAATATTATGATTTTTTCTATGACTTTGTAAATTAAATTATTTGAAACAAAGTGTGCAATTTTACATATTAACTAATTTTTTTAAATAAGATGAATAATCAAAGATCATGTTAAAAATCAATAGCGAAAACAATTTAAAAACGAAGAGTATCTATTATTATACTACTCCTAATGGACGATAATGTTCACTCTTAACTGTTAGAGCTTACCACTATAATCAAAGAGAAAAGAAAGGAAAACTATTCAATGTTCTTATTATGAAAAATATGACCTAAAATACATGCCATAAATTGCTCGTCACCATTTGTACGAAAAAAATTGTATTAAAAAATTTCTATAGATATTTATAATTTACCATCATATAACAGTAAATTTTTTAATAACGTAAGCTCTAGAAAACCAATTATTTGTGCCACAGTATAATAACATAAAAATACAAAGTGGTAGTCTGAATCTATTAGTCTTAACCGACACAGACACACTGCGAATTATAACTCAGAACCCATATACTCACATATTTCAAACAAATAGACAAACACAATGTAGGTAATCAATATCGCCAACATATTCCCATATTACTAGAGATACCATGCAAATCATTGTAAATTCTAGCCAGTGTACTCTGATGACGGACGTGGATTAATACATGAAGCTTCCTTGTCGGCTTACACCAGCAGCGTTAGGACTGCTGCTGCTCTTCTCCTCGCTGTAGCTGCAGAAAAAACTATTACTGACCCAATTGCTGCCGCCACCGCCGGCCGTAACATTAACCAACAACGGCTTCGCCGTTTCCTCGTATCCACAGGACGTGTTGGTGCCGTTCTGATGATCCAGGCTCGCAGTACCGGAGGCAAGAAGCACCTGCAGCGCCTTGTGATGATCATCCTGGAAGACGAAGCTCTCCATGGCCAAGCTCGCCGCGACGGCAGCGCTGTCATGCCCGTGCGAGCTACCGTAGTTGGGGAAGCACGGCGAGCTGATCATATGTTGCTCGTCATTGCTGCCTCCAAGCATGAGGAGGCTGCCGCCGGTACCGGCAGAGTGGTGGGACGTCGGAGTGTTGCTGTCGTAGCAGCGGCTGCCGTAGTGATAAGAGAAATTATGAAACGGAGTCGAGAGGTACTGCAGCGACAAGGGCTCTCCTGGAGGTTGTGTTGCCGATGAAGGTGCTTCTGCTTGTGCCGAGAAGAAGAGCTGCTGCTGCTTCTTGGACCTGTGGTGGTGGCTGTTGGTGTTAGTGGTGGTGGGAGGCTGCAGGCCATGGGCAAGCATGAGCTTCTTCTTGAGCTTGGTGTTCCAGTAGTTCTTGATGTCGTTGTCCGTCCTTCCTGGGAGCTGCGCTGCGATGATCGACCACCTGCAACATCCCGTGTGCGTGCAACGTGCATTATTGACGTCAGGGATCGACAGATATAATTTTACACTGCATGCAAGTATAGCTAGCTAGGCAGCATTTTTTTTGTTTGGGGGGGTGGGGGGGGGGGGGGGGCGCACCTGCTTCCTATTGCAGTGAAGAGGCTGCAGATGATCCGATCCTCGTCTTCAGAGAAGTCGCCGTGCTTTATGTTGGGCCTCAGGTAGTTGAGCCAGCGCAGCCTGCAGCTCTTGCCGCACCTCTTCAGCCCTACAATTACAGCACGCCATAATTTTAAGGTAGCTTTGATTAATGTATCCGAAGTTCCATACTATAATATAGTTACTAATTACCAGCTTTGTGAGGGAGAGCTATCCAGTTGCCTCCGGTGCCATGATTGTGGATGTACTCCTTGAGCTTGCGATCCTCCTCCGGTGACCACGGCCCTTTCTTGACGCTCGCCTTGTCGCAGCATGGAGCCCTCCCCATCAGTGCAATTGGGCTTGGAGTTGGAACTCCTCTTCTTCTTCCTCCAGGCAGCTGGATTGAAAGCTCTGTGCGGCGGGCTCGTCGATCTCTCTTGCTACGACCGTTGGTGCTGCCTCTGTGCCTGTGGGAGACTGACGGTCCCGGCCGCCTCTTCTACCTTTCTACTCTTCCCTTGGTGACCCCAGCACGCATGATAATCACCTGGCGATTCTGAAATGAACCCTAGCGAAGTACCACGCACAGGCCTGGCAGAGATCTCTCTGAGACTGATCAGAGGAATGAGGCAACCAGACAGTGCCTCTCCCTCGCACTTTGGAGGCCTCTTATTGGCCAGTGCTGTCACTGAACAGAACACTACAGCATCTCTCTCTCTCTCTCTCTCTCTAAACAATCCGTTAACAAATTTAAGGCGATCAAAACATGTACGTTTGTGATGTAATAGTACAAATTAAACGGTGGTACTATGAGCGAATGTATGATGCGCTGTGTACTAGTGTCTTTAATTAGATCGATTATTAACGAACCCTAAAAATTACGCTAGGCACCACGTAGTAATAATCAAAGGCACCGATGGAGAATAGCTCAGGCCCATGAAAATGTTGATCGTTCTCTGCAAAAGCGGACAGCATGAAAGATGCACGGTGCACCGCTAATTAAGAAAAGCTGATATATACTGTGAAATGTAAGGTGTGCGAAAAGTCATAGGAAATGTAAATCGTGATTTTGCAAAAAAGAATTCTATCCACACGATGCTAGCCGCTGATCAAGTGATCCATGGATGGAAATTTTATAGGATCCGAGCCCTACAAAATGTACTGCCTCCGTTTTTAATTATTGATATTGTTTACTTCTACTATCAACTTTAATTATTTATTTTATTTAAAAAAATTTGTTTCAGTGTGTAAAATTATAGTTAGCTTTAAATACCATTAATAATTGTGAGACCCATAGATTAAGGCCCAACTCCTATGGCTTGTTATGGGGAAAAACTAGGAGAATAATCTCATTTTGCTAATTCAAACAGGGATGGACCAATTAAATAGCCAAGGATTCAAAGCATAGTAACTTCAAGTTAACTCTTTTACGCGAAGCGAAGACAAAAGCGTAAACGAGTTGCTGTGTAGTTGTGGCCCACGCAGCGTGTGCGTTGAGCATGAGCCGTATTTGTGCCTAAGCTGTTACAGAATAATATCGGAGCTGATCTTCGCTATATCACGGTGGCGTGCAGTCAGTGCGCAGATACGATGTGTATGGCGTATGGGCCCTGCGGGGTCACGGACCCAACTCTCATGGCTTGTGGTGAGGGACAAGCATGAGAATAGTCTCACTTTACTTAGTTCAAAGAGAGATGAACCAATTAAATAGTCAAGAATTTAAAGTAAGTTAACTTTTTTACGTGAAGCAAGAATGAAAACGTAAACGAGTTGCTGTACAAATGTGCCCCAAGCAACGTATGCGTTGAGGCATGAATTGTATTTGAGTCTGGGCTGTTATAATAATAAAGTAAATAATAATAACTTTTTATATTTGAACAAATTATTTTAAATAAAATAAATGATCAAAATTGATATTAAAAATCAACAGTATAATTTAAAGACAATGGAGTATGTATTACCATATCCAGACCGCGTCACATGGCACACACAATGTCATGGACCGTTGGATCTAAGAGGTGGAATCTCTAGATAAAATTAATACCCTATTAAATCCAACGGTCGAGGAGAGTATGGCTGCCATGTAACACGATGTGGACAGAGTCCTATAGAGTTTTCGTATGACTTGGATCCTATAAACTTTACTGGATATATGGTGCGGAGACTGCATGGCTCGTACGAACTTGCAATAACTAATTCGTGATGAACACGATAGGTGAAAAGGTGAGAGTGCAGTAAAGCCGCGGACAAATGTACGCGCGGAGTTAATAGTACGTGTCTCGTACAGATTAATTAAAGGTACGTGATGGCCGATTAACTTGATAATCACAGTACATTACCTATTAGCGCTCTAGCTGAACTCGCGATCCGTGATGATCATCCCATGATCCGCATATTAATTATGTTTGCTGTTAGCAGCAGCGAGGAAACTAAAACGTTGCGTCTCAGCGTTCAAATATGCAAAAATGATCAAATGGTACGTGATCATGATCTAGCTATTTTTTTTAAAAAAAAGAGCAAATATTGTTTTTTAATTTGATGTTTAGAGTAAAATGATTTGTCTGTTATGTTGCAAGAAAAGATATTTCATGCCAAGGCAAACTTGCTATGAAACTCTAAAAGTCGAAGTATTTGATGTTTAGAATGAAAATTGAAGAAAGGAAGAGATTCTGTCTTTATTAGGCAGTGGATTAAACTTGTTTGTCCACCTCCTCATTGGAAGAAAATGAGACTTTTTTCGCTAGGAAAAAATAAGAAAAATGGCCCCCTTTTTTAGTTTGTGGTATGGTTCCTGTTTGTTATACACATCGTGTTTTACAGCTTCATAATATTGTTATACAAAAAATAAATTTTTAAGTATTAAGTACTTACTCCATTCAAATAATTGTCATTAGGGGCTATTGTGCTTTTACCTCTGCTTTGGAGCTCAATTGTAATTTTATCCTTATTTTTTAGGGTCTGTGAATTTATCCCTGATTTTCAAAAGTGAAGGTGAAGTTTATCTTACCTTGTTAAAACAACTTAATGATGTTAAATACGATATTTACAAGACAAAATACCATTGATTTACCCCTATTTTTTGGAGCTTATAATTTTACCCTTGATGTATGAACATTGATAATATTTTGACATAATATTCAATAGAACTTTGTCAATATTTGAACTATTTTAGAATATTTGATACATTTTAATATAATTTATATAATTTTTCATAAATGTATTTAGTTATAGACGAGAACAGAGGGAGG
>BCLG01002160.1:41233-69703 GCA_001602295.1 Zoysia matrella
TTTTCAAACCGTTGTTGCCAGCTAGTTCAAATTTAAACTAATTAGCAATAATAACTTTAAAAATTAAAAGTGAGAATAATACTTATTTATTTGAAAATTTAAATCCTAAAATGACAATTATTTTCGAATGGAAGGAGTATACACCAGCATAGTTTAAAAGTATAAGCATACTTACATCATTGGCGGTGACAAATTTTAATTCATTTAATTTGTAATGAATGAAAAAATAGTTCCTATATTTTAAATTGTTCTCATCTAGACGACACTTCAATTATTTTTTTGGAACTATCACTGTTGCACTAATGATAATAATTTTAAAACAGCGAGAATATACTAGGGCCGTAGCAACTGACCACATCAATGTGACATGGTTAATCATTTTTCTTAGTTGTGTTGACGTGGCACTTTGGTTTTTAGTCTTGCAATATATAACTATAGCTATGAATCACCGTAATGATGTTATATTCTCTCTGGTTTTAATTTGGTAATGTTTTTTAGCTTAAATTTACACTAATAAATACTCTCTCTAGTTTTAAATTATTAACACCGTTGACTTTCAACAATAATTTTGACCATTCATCTTATTCAAACAATTTATTTCAATGTGTAAAATTATTAGCCGTGATTTAAATTCCATCAAAGATAAAGAAAATAATAATAATATTTTATATGTTTAAATATTTTTTTAATAAAACAAATGGTTAAAATTGATATAAAAAATCTATAGTGTCAATATTTTAAAACTGGAGGGAGTATCAGTAAGAGGGCATTGCCGAGGTTTGGCATCATCCAACAACTCTCAAGATTATTCTCTGAATTAATAAGTATCGTGTCATTCCCGTGGTCGGGCTCTTGGCTCGCTACAGACCAAATCAGGAAATTCATGCAGTGGCTAAGGTGATGTGTGTCAATGTCATGTACTCCCTTCGGTTTTATAAGGACAGCACTAAGATAGATCACCTCTCTTTCTTTCACCTCACGTGAAACTTCGAATCAATTTGAATCATCAAATTTTAAAAGAAAAAAAATAGTCTATACGATGTCTCTAGTGAAATTTTCTTCCATGAAGAAATTTCCTTCGATATGATGACGTTTATTTCTAAAATAGTCACTTACCTAATATACAATACATGCAACTTTTCATAACTTACTTATCTTCTTCCAATTTAAATATTATAATAATTATTCATTATTTTAGTGTTTTTACCTCTTAGAGGTAAATAAACCATTTCTTTCTTGAGATCCGTGAAAATAGATGGCTCATGTTCATTTGGGTCTACTGTAGAATTTGTCTTTTATAATTCTTAGTTTTTTGATAAGATTTCAGTCAAGAATTAGAGCATCTCTAATGTGCAGGAGAAGTTGGTTCTAAAGAATAAAAAATTTGTAAGGATCAGGTTCTTCACATTGTGAGCTTGAATCTAGTAAGAACCAGGTTATTTGTATAAAACCAGCTCCTATACAACAAATAGAGTTAGTGTGTGGCTTTTTTTATTTAGTGGGTCCTATTTATAGATCCAAAAGTTAATTCTATATATTGTATATATGTAAACAAGTAAAGTCATATCATTGTGGGTCCTATTTTAGAACCATACCAAATCATTGGATATGCCCTTATGGAACCAAAGGGAGCACCGCAGATACGCAATTCCTCACGGCGGCACACCCAAAAGACACTGACACATCAGCCAACATCGATCCGCTGTAGATTTCGTGGAACTTATTTAAGCTAGATTGCTGTGAGAATGAAGAAATATTGCCCATTCTAGAAAATCTATTAGATCAACTTTAAGGATACTGGGGGATCACTTCATGAAGATATGCTTTATAAGCTACATATCATGCACTCCCTTCGTTCTTTAATTGATGTCAAAATTTGCTCGGATGTGTAAAATTTTAAGTTATGATTCAAATAATTCTAATGATAAATCAAATTATATCAATATATATGAAATTTATCAAAAATATTTGAATAAGACGAATGATCAAAGTTAAATTTAAAAGTCAACGACGACATTAATTAAAGAACGGAGGGAATAAAAGCATCACCATGACGATGCTTGGATTCATAAAAAAATGTACAATATAATGGTAAGAAGATGTTGGTTTCATGGGTTCAATAATAACCAGACATGAGTTTGTGCATAGCTAACCGTCAAGACCATAGTGTGATTTTTTTTAAAGCATTGACAAATAGTTAATATCAAAAACTTTTATACCAAATTAACTAAATTAACTATAATGATACAAAATTTGAACCAAAAACGATGAGGCTTCTAGTGGTGCATACTACATAGACACACGGAAATTAAGGAGCCCATTAAACCTCATCATACGTAGACTCTCAAGACCAATCTTGAAAATAACCCCATCAACAAGAAACAGTCATATAACATGAAGGCCCATACGACTAAACAAATTCTCACTTTACGGGCAACCTAACAGTGGATGGACCTTACACAGCCCACTACCTCATTTATTTCACTCCATCACCAGGTCTGCTTCATCTTCATCTCCTCCTGGAAACCAAGAGATTGTACTTAGGTATAGCTAGGCAAAATCTTGCAGTAGCACTTGTATACAATAGATGCATTTGGAAGTAAAATATATATAGTTATGAAATAAAATAAGATAAAGGACATCGGGGGAGAAAAAAGGACCACGAAATGTGCTAAGCTTGGATCCATCGATATCGATAGAAGAGCTAGCTAAAGATTGGACTATAAGTGCGACATGCTTCCATTAATCGCAATATCCTTCAAATGAACTCAAGTAGTATAACATAAGAAAAGGAGATCCTGAACAACAAAAGAAAAGGATATTGTTAAACCTGCAAGAACGAGAATAAGTATCTTACCTTACACAGATCGGGACCAGGGATCAACAAATCAAGAACGCGGATGAAAAAATGAGGCTGGGGGACCAACAGATCCATCTCTCGGTAGGCGCTTGTCTGCGAATGCAGCATCATCAAGATTCTCATCATGCTATCCAGAAAAACCAAACCCAGAACCCGATCAACACATGTAGCATGCATTGATCCACTACTGATGTGATGTGAATCTTGATGATGCCACCCCCGCAAACAACGACTGTAATCCCCATATGCACCATCAGTCACCTAGCTTGTGGCCCAGATGATGAATATATATAGTAAGTAGCTGAGATCCTAAGCATGGTGGCCTGGCTTGCACTTGCTGAGAAATACTCCTCCTATTTTTAAATTGTTGTTGCTGATGACTTATAACATTATTTTTGATTATTTTTTTATTAAAAAAATAGTTCAAATATAGCAAATTTTAAGTAGTGATTCAAATAACTTTGATGACACCGCAAATTAATATAACAAAATCTATTATAGCTATCAATTTTTTATAAATAAGATAAATAATCAAAATTAATGTTAAAAGTCAATAATAATAATAATTTAAAAACAGATGGAGCATATATATTTACACGGGGAGCAGGGTGATGGTGATGGCAGTTGGCCAATGGCCATGCCGAAGCGGCGCTATCTGCGAGATGCCAAGATGTGACGGGATCATGCTCGTCAGGCCAGTTGAGTCGATTTTATACAATTACTGAATGCCAGCATCGTTGTGATTCGTGACGCTAGTACGGATAATCAAATCGTTAAGTATTATTATTGTCTGGGGCGGCTGGAGCTGGTGGCATGGCAAGGGCGTTGGCCATTGTGCTTGATCCGCTGTCAAAGGCTGCTGCTCGTGTCTGCCTCGCACGCACGACTGACCACCTGAGGACGTGGCAAGAACCCACTAGCCAACTTTGCATCTACTCAAAGAAATGCTCACTCTGTTTCTAAATTGTATAATAAGTTAATTGCGGTTCATTCATATATGATATATAGCTGCGCTAAAAAATCATTACCATAAGTGAGTTAGAATTGTTGTCCTAACTATAACAATTTGAACAGAGGAAGTGACACCTAATGCCTTGAAAGAATATTGTGGGTTATTCAGATATTGGCTCTGCTGACATTTTAATAAGCCATTTTGGCACTGTCCCAAATATTCCGCACCCCTTGATCTCTGCAAATGCCTGCTGATTATGAGGAGCATCCACAAAGACCACAAGGTGGGAATCAGGGCATAGAAACCCTCAAACCCACCAGGAAATGTTTCTCCGTTGTCGAGCTCTTTCCAGTTGTGTGAATCCACTTGCTAACCTTTTTGACAACTAGGCATCCAAGGGAGATCAAGTGACGGACTGTACTTTCAAATACTTAGCTAGATGTATGAGCATCCTGCGTGGGTAATTGTCGATCACAACAAAATATTGTTTGCTAACAATTGAGGTTTGGTTAGCATGGAAAAGGTGTTCCAACAATCACGCTGCGTATTGCCTCCATTTGCTCTCTAGCTTCATAGCAATTAGTGGTCAAATTTCAGACGGCACAATCTATTCTATGTAACTACAACTGCTTTCTATTCCAAGAAACAATTAGTTATTGAATTTGGTAAGAATGATAAAAGAATTTCACAAGAAATGGTTCAATTTTACAAGAAACACAGATCTCAGAACATTTTTCTCCAATCCAAAGGAAGCCTAAGTAGGAATGTGACTTGATTATCACAAATTTACACAAATTCACAGATTTGCACAATCCAATCTTGGCCTATAGCACCGTGGCAGAAAACACGATGAACATATAATATATAATAATCAACACTAGCTTTCAATTTATATGCAACCAAGAAACAAAACAAAATACAAAGGAAGGATTTCTGCACTCGAAAGTGCGGGGGTAAAAGATTAGAAACCAAGTGTTCAGCTATTCGCTAACAAGTCCACTCGAGTCTTTTGCAGCCTTCTCGACAGTCAGTAGTGTTGTGTCTCCCTTTCACTTAAATGAACTACCTCTCAGGGGCCACAGGCACCGGAGGTGAACCCTTGTATGTCGATAATAATCCCGGAGCACTCTGCGGTCGTGAATGGAATGAGTCACTCAAGGAGCGCTTCCACTTCCTAGCGGCATGGTGCTTGTTCCTCACGCTGGCAGGGACAGCAGAAGTACGTGCAGTCTCAGGAACACCTATATCAAGCTTCGAAGACAAGGAACCAAGCTTTTCTAGGTGTTTTCTGGGCATGCTGTGACTACGCTGACTGACATCCAAAAATTTGATGCCAGATGATTTGCTTAATCCAGCATGAAACACACCATCATCAGTTAAATAACCATTCTCCATACTGTCCCGCATGGCCAGGTCATCATATTCCTCGTCGGACCTGTTGCAATCCTCATCCACCGACCCTTCCATCTGTCATGGAAATATGCAGAGATATATGATTATGATGGCTCCATCACCTAGTTAAGCATGAATTTATAGTGCAATAATGTGTACATGGCAGATAGCCTGTATAGGATAACACCTCTAGCCTCGTTTAGGATGATTGATTTTAGAACCTTCATCGTTTAATAGAATGGATTATAACATCAATTATAGGCATTCCATGAATTTACAAGGTTCTTAGGCTAAACAAATAGTCTTCTTTTAATACCTAAGCCGTTGCAATTACATATAACTGAAAGCAAAATGATAGCCACCATCGATTTGCAACAACTATCTCAGAAAATATTTACCTCAACAAAGAAATAAGGTGCAACAATCTAATTGAAAGGTAATAGACTGCTTTGTCTCACCTCCTCATGGACCTCCCTGTTATCTTCTTCACTTAGGTCATCATCATCCTCTGAATCAGGATGAACTTCAGCTTCTTCCTCCTCTTCGTCGCTGCCAGATGCTGCTCCTGATTCTTTGATCTAGTCACAATTTAAAAAAGAAAATTCAAAATAAAACACTAGGTTCATAGTGCTGCTTGCATTAATTGACAAGTTCGGCCTGGCCAGTTGGCTATGCATGACTAGGTGGACCGACCAGATCTGGTCAATTAATCAGCTGGTTGTCCTGATTTCAAGATTAGTCGCCTGGTTGGTCCCATTGAACAACCAGGCGACTTGAAAACATTGCATGGAACTGCTGTAACCACACAAAATCAGAAAAATCTCTGTAATCACAGTAGAAATAGCAGTAAGTACCTCTTTACAGTGTCCATCTGACTTCTTAGGAGAACCAGATGAAGATGGATCATGTCTGCTACTGCCTTCAGAATCATTGGCCCATGATTCATCAGTATTTCCAGCTTGACTTGTACATCCTGTATCAGTGGGCCAGGCACTTATCCCCAAGGTACCAAACTGCAGATTGACTGACTCTGCTCGTCCAATGTTTAAAGGTCCGTAAATAGGATTTCCAACAGACTTCTGAAAACTACTTCCAGAACTGCATTTTCCATCTCCACCACTGGACTCAACCGGCCAAGCCTTGGAAACGGATCCATCAACATTAATGATGGCCATTAGTTTTCTCGAGGACCCAAGCCGTTGAATTAATTTAAACATCCCTTTCGAACTCATGGACTTAGCCATAAATTGATTTTTATATTCTTCATTTACCGCAGTCACAGTATTGGTGTCAGGGTCATACAACTGCTCCCCAGCAACTCGCCTACGGAGGCAGCTAAAGACAGTGGCATGGATAGAAGCCACACTTCGATCAACATTAGTGTTATTTACCTTAGGAACTAGGTATTTATCAGCTCGGCTGCAAAGGTACTCCTGGATAGTTCTTATGTTGCTGATGTATTTAACATACTTATTTTTGGTTGGGTCAAGCGTCATGTACTTTGCACGTACAGCAAACCTTTCCATGTGCTTACTCTCATTTGATATATAGATCATAAAAGGTATTATTGAGGGATGTTTCTTCATTAGCCCCATCTGAAATGTTTTCGAATGAAATGAGAATTTGAAGTGAATATATGGACCATAAAATTTACAATTCATTTTAATTAGTAAGACATGCAATATACTTTACTTGGTCTTAGCTACACAAATAAGCATTGGAACATAAGGGAAAGAAGTTTTACAAGGGAAGTTATTTTAGAAGAACATACCACAAAATTAAGGCTTAAGTGAACACCCTCAATAATTACTGATTCTTTCCTATCTTCCCATGCAGTAATTAGCCGATCCAAGCTATCAATCACCATCTCGCATTGCGCTTTATAACCTTCTATGGCCATTTGTTTCTTCCCAATTGCCTTTCCATCAATTTTTTCCATAGAAACCCCCCTATTCTCACCATCAATACTTGAGTTGATTGACATGCCTGAGCGTTTTTTTGCTTTCCTCTTAGTTTTTGATTCGGCAACTGCTACAGGGTCAAGACATTCGCCCGCATGATAAGTTGAAGCCCAGAGAAGAGGGTTTTCTTTCTCATCGACAAAGCTCCGCATCATATGACGTATGGAATCCGTCGAAATTACAGTTGTGATTCCTAACCTGCTTCCCTGTTGATACATTAAAAATTCTGTAAGCAAGATATTAGGTGGGTTGGCTTTACAAGTGATGGAGGATCCTGTCTGAAAGAATTGAAATATGAAAAAGCATACCCAGAGCAGGGGGAACTTAATTGCCTAGCAATTTGATCGATCCAAGCCAAGAAAGCAAGGGAGGAATCATTGTTATGTATGTGGCATAGGCATATTGCCATGATACAGTGAAATCCTAAAGGGTAGACAGCTGGTGACCAGACGTTTAGAATTTTTCGGTTTAAATGATCATTTAAAACCATTTAATCAAGCTAAAAATGGAATTAATGGTTTAAATGTAGGGTGTAAAATAGTGATCATGAGGTTACCCTCCGAACCTTTTTATTAAAAAAAATGAACTAAGTTTTCCAAAATCTCTCCACTTTTGAAAAACTAGTTCACTTTTTTCAACTAAAGAGGTTCCGAGGGTAACCATACATGCACCTATTTACACCTATTTAAACGTCTGTTTAGGACCAACATGGGTACCCTCCGTCTATGATTTAGACCGTCTAGAACCGTTTAAGAAAACACTGCCATGAACTAATGTTCCAATTAGTAGTTCATTTTCTTACAGAACTTAAAAGCCAAACAACATTACTGTTGTTTCTGCTGTAACACTAGTTCATTTGCATCTCGAGTTTACTGTTAAATTCTAGCATTCTGACAAGAATACTGCATTAGCATGAAAGGTTCCACAAAGAAGAGATGTGAAGGAAGGAAGAGGTAAGAAAAATGACTTAAAAGAATTTGTACCAGCAAAGTAGAAAGAGTTGACTTGCCGCAACCACTTGTTCCACAAAGCAGAATTGTGACAGATTCCTTCCTTTCTCGAATCCTGAAGCGGCACATATGTACAGATTGGGGAAAGCTTGCGGGTCTTAAATAGTGAACGCAGGAATTTACACAATTTGAAATGTACTACGTTCCAAAATTTTTGTCACTGTTTAGTTTAAATTTGAATTAACTAGAGTTGAAAATTTTTAGAATGGAGGGAGCATGCATGGAAATCAGATGTGGGTATCAGATATAAGTGATCGCAGTGAAACATTTGAACTCTCTTCAATAAACCAGCAGCCAGCACATCTTACAACGTACATTCTCGAATTGATTACATATGAAATTTCCACATAGTAAATCGAGGAGTTCAAGGTGGGAATTTTTTAATATGTATAATAAAAACAAATTAGGAAAGACGGAATGGAGGAAGGAGCATGCCGTTGCAGAAGGGTAGGGGAGGGAGGGAGGGCGAACCTGCAGGCGAGCATGAGATCGGCGCGCTGATTGGGGGCGACGTACTTGTAGAGGGCGAGGGCGTCGCAGACGAGGTCGAGGAAGAGGTCCCTAGGGAGGAGGACGGTGGTGCGGCGCTTGTAGAGCTCAAACTCGAACTGGCGTGGGCTGGTGGTGGCCTCGGCGAGCTCGTATCTCTGCACCCCGGCCGCGACGGCGGCGGAAGAGGAGCCCATGTCGCCGTGGTCATCACCCCGGACGACATCGAAGACCCTGCGGCTGATCTGCGAGCGATATTGGGGAACGGGAGGTATAATCGAACCGAATCAGATTAGCACGCTGCAAGAACGCACATCGATCGGTTGATCCCGAAGAATGGAGGGGAAAAAGAACAAAACCTCGAAAGCATGGCGCGGCTTGCATCCCATGAGCTGGAGAGTGCTGTGGAGAAGGGAGCGCGTGTAGCGAAAGGAGGACGCGGCGTCGTCCACCACGACAATGTACAGGAGCTTGACCGATGCCATGGCGCGGCGCGGTCGCCGGCGAGAAGGTGGCGATCTCGTCCAGGTCCCCTTTCCCTTCGTCGCTTCTTCTTCTCTCTACCTCGTTTCTGGGTGGCCAACTCGCCCTTTGATCGATCCAAATCGAAGGAAGGAAGCAAAGACTGATTGGGCTTTCGCCGTATGCCTGCCGGGCCGGACACGGCACGGCAACTCGATTTCGACTCCTTTGGGCCCAATATTCTGCTCCGTCCCTTTAGCGATGCTAATTTTGGATTCCTCTCCAAAATATTAGCCTACCACCTCATGGCCGTTCCATTCCTCCCCGCTCTTGTTTCCTCTGGTCTGCAACAGATCAATGGAATTTATACGTAGACAATAGATTTATGTGGCCAGAACTACTGACTTGCTACATTCTTTCCTAAATTATTATTGTTGTTGATATATAATCAACTTTGACTATTCATTTTATTCAAAAAATTTAATGAATATCATATATTTTATTATAATTTACTTTATTATTAAATTTATTTGAATCACAATTTATAATTTTACATATTTTAATTATTTGAACAAGACAAATGGTTAAATTTGACGTTAAAAGTCAACAACAACAACTATTTAGAAATAGAGTGCAAGAATAATCAGTTTGCATATACACAGTCGCTACAGCCCATCTATAATGACTTCTTTTCTGTCGTTAAAAGCAGTTATAACAACCAACAGTCAGTCGTTAAAAACTTTTAGCAACCGACCCAGTCTGTCGTTGATAATGACGTCGCTACAAGTTTTTAGCAACCGATCACTTATAACGACCGACCGTTTGACGCTATAAGATACATATAGCAACTGACTGTCTGACGCTATTATACACTTATAACAACCCACTATCCAACGATTATATATTTATAGCAACCAATAGTCAATTACCAGTCAGAATCAATTAGCAAGCAGTCCAACAATAAACATTAATCATATCAGCAATTAACAAGGTAGCCAACAATATCATGCATTAACAAGTCTCACATTTCAAATTAAAATCATCAATACAACTTATTTGCCAATTAAACATATGAATCATGGCAATCCTTACAGTTTCAATCTCTAGCTAGTTTGCTTACAATATTTACAAAATAATCATCTGTACAAGATTCATACAAAAGTCTTCATTTCTAGCTAGGATGTCCAAAATGAATCGCCTCTTGTCCTTCTATCCAACTGGAGGCTGCTGCATCATGCTTCTGTAGTAGAAACAAACAAACGAGGATAGCAAAATGATCCTGTCACTGGAAAATAGATGCATGTCCGTTACACCTACAAACAAACAGATATGAAGTGTTTGCATGTAAGAAATAACAAAATCATCAACTAAAATGAAAAACAAACAGAAAGTCCCTAAAATAACAGAAATCATTTGCGTGCTCTCACGTCGTTTGAGAAAGTCTCTAAAGTAACAAAAAGTGATGCAAATTGGGCAGCCACATCGACAGTTTGAACTTGGCTGCTGCCTTTCTTTGTTGTGCTAGTGAACTGGGACATAGACTTCCTAGAAGACCCTGCAGGAGGGTTATATGCACCTGCATCAATTAAATCCTCATAGGAACAAAAGGTAGTAGAATCAGGCATTCTAATTTAGACAGCATGAGTGAGAGATGAAAAATGCAACAACTAAACTGATAGAATATACTGAGACAGGAAATATTTATAGCTCCAGTTGCATTATGTCACAAACAAGCCTGGGATCTACAAATGATTGCAGGAGCTACCTAGTAGAAATATCTTTGTGTCACCTCAAGACTTGGCGTAAGACCAAGAAAATGGGCTAGTGTGTATGCATTATAAGAGTTGCTACATAATTAACATTCTATGAACAGTATAAAGCCTAAGTTATCAAGCCAAAAAATTAGTTGGACTGCTGGAAATTGTTCAGTTTGAAACATCATCAAATTCCATTAAAAATAGCCCAACTGATATGTGATTGTGTAATCTATATTGCACATATTTAGATTTTTGGTTTGAGGAAGTGTACAGTCTATGGATCATTTACAAACTCCAAACATAACCGCACTTGTTTGGCTCGAGGAGTAGAATCAGGTGTTTCAATTTTCATCATCACATAAGCACAAGACTGCTACAAAAGTTTTTTTTATGGAAATACAGCAGGGAAGCCCCACCGTTAGGCTTTTTTATTAAAACAAAACAGCTGTATAAGGGTCTGTAGTTCCATCTTCCCTTTGGTTCTGTCCTCTGCAACAATTTCATTAGCATCAGAGTCAATGAGCATCGCTGCTCTGACAAAAAAAAACTGCAAGAATGAAGAAAGGCAAGAACGAGGGCTCACCTTAGATCCAAAGGCCCCTTCAGATCGGCGCATCCTGCAGGGAGGAGCTCACGGCCCCGGCGCCCGACCTCGGCCCGCGCGGCGCAGGGTGGAGCACGTGGCCTAGGCACGCGGCGCAGGGTGGGGCGCGCGGCCCCGGCGTGGCGCAGGTAGGGGCGTGCGTCCGCTGGAGCGCAGTGCAGGGAGGAGAGAGCGGCCGCCGTCGCACAGCACCGGGACGGTGAGCGGGTGCCGGTGTAGGAAGGAGGGGCGGCGGCGTCTAGAGGTTGGGACTTGGGAGTTGAGACTTAGAGCATGATTGGATAGGTGCACGCGAGGCAACCAGGCTCGCTGCGTGCAAAGAGCCGACGATTGGTTGCCTGCGTTGCGTCGTAGTCTGGTCCGCCAGCTGCAAAAATCCTCGTCATGTCTTTCTCCTCAGCCTGGCTCGCCGTGACCAGGCTCGCGCCGGCCAAGCTCGCCGTGACCAGGCTCGCGCCGGCCAAGCTCGCTGAAACAGGAACCAATCACGCCCTTAGGGTAGGCGCAAGCATCTGGTGGTCGGGAGAAGAGAGGGAAAAAAAAGGCGGCTGGTGGGCTGGAAAAAATTTCGCAGCCCGATTAGGGTTTCTATGCTAACAAGCAGTTTGGTTGTTAAAAATAACATATAACGACCAATCGTCTGATTTTAAATTAAAATAACAATAACAATAGACCGACTGTTTTGAAAAAGGGATTTAAAGACAGACTGTCTGTTGAAAAAATTTATCGACCGATCTTCGAATGTTATATTTGGATTTTTAATAACTGACTCCAATTGCTAATTGTAGATTATAGTATAGTGAGTGGCGGAGGGCAAGAATAAATTAAGGTGTAGCGAGTTTCAGATAATACCTCAGTTTTTAGCCATATAACCTGATTTTAACATATCATGTCGTAGAGATATACAGCAACATGGACCAATCAAGGTACAGCAGCTGCCCTCCCTAGCCTCAATGGTCCTCCGCCACTGCATATACAGAACAACTAATTTAAGGTCCTATTTGCTTGAGCTTTTCAGTGGGCTTTGGATCAGGATCATTGTTATCTAGGTGGCTTTGGACTAGAAATGTATGTATGGAAATCAAACAGGTCAAAAGTTCAACGAGTCAATGCACAATCTGGCGCTCCTCTTATAACTGGCCAGACCTAGTATGTCGCCGGTGAAACCCACTCAAGATGTTGTCCTGGTTACTGCATCGCTTCATACCGACCCACAGTCCACAGACTTCCATGTTCTGAGATATTTAACTTTTTACCGCTCAATTCATCGACCGTTAAGGATTTAGCATTAAATTCGATAGCCTTCAATAATTTAACACTGCGCTCACGAATTGATCTAAATCATACCACTTCATATCGGATGAAACTGCCCCTAAGCCTTCTTTTTTGTGCAACAGAAAGAGGAGTTGGATTTTGCTGACTCTCACATCACGCCGGCGATTTGAAGATCGTCGCAGTCCGGAGAATCGACGCAGATGTCATGGTGACCATCCCCCATGAACGGAGCCCATCGCAAGCACCTCGAGCTAGCTGTAGGAGCTTTAACTGGCGAATCGGCGACGGAAGAGACAAGCTAGAAGGCGATGCTACTGCCGCCGGCGACGTCGGACTTGAGGCTTGCGTCCTTGTTGCCTCGAATGGCGTCCGCTACATGAAGCGAAAACAAAAACGGAGCATTATCAGTTTAAATCCAATAAATCAGGATGCTTTTGGCCGTCTAATCCATTTCAAGATGATTTTCAAAGACAAGAGGAGCCTGATGAGAGACAATCAATCGAGGAACAGGAACTTACCCATGTCGGCCATGGCAGCTTCATCTTCTTCAGGTGCGATCTTTTGGCTGACAACAAAGAGATCAGCCGCGGCGTCCCTCAGCTGACGGCTCAACTCCGCTCGTTTCACGGCGAGCTTCTCCTCCTCCTCGAGGTACTTTGCAGGACTCTCGCTTCGAGGGCAAGAAGCCTGGTGACCGCCTCGCGAGCCCTGGCAGCCTCCGGAGGTGCTGCCGGATGAAGAAAGAAGATGGAGGGCATTTTAGTAAGAGAATGTTGCCCATAAAGATTAAGTATGATTAAGATGACATAAAATGATTTAAAATGAAGGTAGTTGTATGATTTAGATCAATTTGTGAGTGCAGTGTTAAATTATTGAAGACTATCGAATTTAATGGTAAATTCTTAAAGGTCGATGAATTGAGTGGTAAAAAGTTAAATATCCTCCATGTTCTGGGTTGGCAAGGTTGACTGCAATGAGTACAAATAATTTTACGCTTCACCTAGGTTCATACAGCCATTGATCCATTCATTTATAACCATGCTCTGATAGTGTGGTGCCTGCTACACACACTCTCATAATGGAAAGATTGATCACGGTGAGTATCATTGCAGCTTTGAAAAATATTGACGAGAGTGTTATTAAGTGGTTTGCTCTCCAGCAGTGGGTTTGGCTGGGCTGGGAGAAGGACAAGTTATCAATTGACAGTAATCCTATTTGGGAAGATTACATCGAGGTAAAGTATAGGTATCCTATGAAGTTTACCTGCATATTTCTAAACTCACTCTTATGTTTACTGTAATTATAGTTTATTTATACCATATATATCTCTAAACTTGGCATAAACTTGCATATCCTAGTTGAAAACTTTACACTTAGTGAACATCATAAATTTGTAGACTTTGGTCCTATAGAGGCACCATAGCTGAGAAACTATGGTACTATTGTTTTGGTTAGGTTAAACGGTTCGGTTAGCCAACTTTGATCCTCCCTAGTGCTCAAATTAGTTGTTGTGGTTTCTGATTTTATTTTTATTCTATTTCTTGTAGAAAAACTTGCTCATGTATATTTATTCTTTTACTTATGCATAAAAACAAAGAAGGTATTGGTATTTAATCAGTCAAGTTTACTGCAAGGATCATGGAAAAAAGAAGCAACTAGGACTGCACCAGAAACTTTAAGAGAGATGTCCAAGGGAGATGGTACGAGCAAGGATCCAACTGGTTTGACATCAAGCAGCTTGAAGAGGCACAGCTCTGATAATTCATTCAGCTCAATGATGTTTGACAAAATCAATATGTTTACTGTAGCTTTTCCAGAACTCCCCTCTTCGTCTGAAGAACCCTAAAGCGTGTGTTGAATGACTTGATGAAGACACTGAACTTGAGATTTATAACATACTAACTTCTTATCTGAATCAAATATGAGTCCATGATGGCCCGGCCAACCGAAAGTCAGAGATGGTGATTTCTAAAACAACTTAAGGAGTGAAACGATACTCTTTATAAATTAAAAATGTGTAATCTACAATCGGGAAACTACACTACTTATTTTTCAGGTCGCAACACTTCCCTATTCATTATACTTTGAAATGAATAAAATATTAGGATGGTATTGTTAGAAAAGGAGGCTACTGCTACTGCTGGTTATAATATGTAGGGTAAAAACTAGTGATTACGAGATTATTCTCTAAACCTCTTTAATTTAAAAATAAACTAAAATTTTAAAACGTAGTTAAAAGCAGTTCCGAAGGTAACCTTAGTAGACCTGTTTACACCCTAATAATATGATAATTGTTCATCTCTTCCTCTGCTCCACCAACCGACAAGGGCAGATGAGGCCAGCAATGTTAAGGGGTCAATAATTCTACTCTACGACGGATGGAGTAGCTACCTAGCTAGCATCTACCACTATTAATATTATCTCGCCTCTGATACTTCCTCCATACTTAGTGCGATCAACTGCAAATGACCAGCGAGCTTTTTTTTTTTTCTTTTCTTTTCATTTTGGGGCACAGGATAGCAGAGTTCTCTCTGCTTCGCTCTGGGATGACACGCGTAGGAGCTCGTCTAAGTAATCGGCGCCCAGGTCTTCCAGCTCCACAACTCCGCCGCCGCCGGTGCAGGGCGGCTGCTGCTGCGGCGCGACGGAAGCGGCTTCGGACCGGGGACGAGTCTTGTTCTTGTTCGGCGATCGTTTGCGCAGGGAGTGGCGACTCTTGAGCGCGAGGACGGGGGACCCGGCGCCGGCGGAAGTTGACGACGAGAGCGCGAGCGCGCGTAGCGAGTCCTGAACGCGGTCGACGGGGAAGTTGAGGACGGCGGCGGCGCCGCGCACGGAGAAGGCGGCCTGGTCGTAGGCGAGCGCGGCGGCCTCGGGGCTGTCGAAGGTGCCGAGCCAAACGCGCGCGCCCTTGCGCGTCGAGTCGCGGATCTCGGCGGCGAACTTGCCCCACGGCCGCTTTCGCACGCCGATGAAGGGCTGCTTGTCGTTGCTGCGCTGCTGCTGCTTCGTCTCCTCCTTGTCATGAACACCGGTGGAGCTGTTGCTGTTTCCGTTGCCCGCGGACGACGACGACTCCTCTGAGCAGGAAGCGGAGGCCGAGTCGTCGTCGAAGCCACCGGCGGTGAACTCCACCAGACCGCTAATCTCACCAGCGCAAGGGTGGCTGAACATGCAAGAGGAGGCGTAAGGATCCATTGAATAGAATGGATCGTTCAAACAAGCGAGCTCGTTTCTACTGCTGGTGTGTAGGGTGGTTGTCGAAAAGCAGAGCAGCGGGAGGCGCTCGGCTGGCCAGCACGGCGACCCCGCGCGGGTTTTATAGCTGTCGCGGACCTGTGGCCATGGAAGAAAATGGACTGGATTGCTTATTTTGGTCCACCTGAGTGGGGCCCGGCTCCATCGAGGTAGGCACGTGACCGAAGCCAACCGTGCGATGACGTAGGGCGGCTGGGTACGACTGGTTATCCCGGCGTCAGAGGATCCACCAGCTGCTTCCAAATACTAAGAACTAAGAGTATCTCAAAAACGCTATTAAGTCCTCCTAAACTAGATTAAATTAGTAGGAAATATTATTAAAAAAATCTCTAACAGCTCTTTAAACATCTTTCTAGTTTTCCGATGCCTTAGAAATCCCTTTATCCAAAGATCGGGGGAATTTTTTAGTTCCCAATTCGTGCAACTAAGTGAACTAATTATAGAACCGATTGCTGACTTGGTGTAAATTTAAATTATATTACGGATATATTTAGAGAGATTTATTGGAGGCGGTGATTAAAATATGTCTAAATTTTTTTTGCTAGCCTCAAAAGTAACCTTTTAGAATGATTTTTTTGGGGTGATGGTTGGAGATGTTCTAAACCCTAGTAGTCCCAAAATTGTTCATTTAGGTTTTTGTGAAACTTGTATTTGATTAGTGATTTTTATAAATTTAATCAATTTTGGTGATATATATTATAAAATATTTTTTATGATGAATCTAGAAGTACAAATACTATATTTTTTAAAATTAACTAAATCTACAAAATCTTTGGTGAAATCTAAATGGCACGGAACACAAATGTATTTTGGAAGAGAAGGAGTATCTTTTACCCTATATCTCCATAGAGTTTCTCTATTTAGATTTGATCTCAATTTTATTGTGCATTTCAACTATTCTTTTAAATCTCAGCTCTACATGAGCTGGCTCCACTGGCTCCACATAATAGTTTTCCGACGATGGTGGTTCCACATATAAGCACTTACCGTTTATATTAGCTCATTAGTTGGTCTCACATATAATATATATAGTACTATTTATATTAGCACATTAGTTGGTCGTATATGAAACTGAGGGAGTACACGGGGTTTACCTTCAACCTCCTAAATTTGAGACTTGAGACTGTGGATATAGATTCACGTTTAAGAGCTCACATAAAAATATTTCTGGAGATATATTTGTTGACTAGTAGATGTGATGTGCCGCTTTCTACCCACTTGCGCTGGGGGGTTGCTGGTCGAGCAACGAGACCCTGAGGCCCGTGACCAGAGCCAGGTCGATATAGGCTTCATTTCGACGATCAACCTTGCAAAATATAAAATATCAGTTAAGTAGCTGGTCAAATAGGAGTACATGCTTTTTTTAATTCTTTACGGCTGGAATTCGCTTTCAACGGGTTGTGTTACGCACGTTTCGTCTAATTTATTCTTCACCAACAACGAGCACATGGATGCCAAACGAGTTCAATAATATTGATCTGACCAGAATTTTGGGCATGAAAGCCGGAAAGAAATGAATTTTGTGCTGAAATGGTTCAAAGTTTCTATCATCATCTTTGATCATTTATCTTATTTAAATGTATAAAATTATTAGTTATATCTAAAATATCATTAGTGATAAAATAAATTATTATAAAATATAAAATACTATTTAAACATTTTTTAATAAAACAAATGACCAAAAATAAAAAACAATATTATCAATATTTTAAAACTGAAGTGAGTATTTTGACAACTCAGCAAAACAACCCCCTTAGGTAGATATGTTGCCATTGTCTAACAGACCCGCTGCACCGCTAACAGTGATCAAATACGCTACTACCGAAGCATAGGATGGGTCAAATTTAAGGGCTATTTAGAATGTACTCCCTCTTCTTTTAAACTGTTATAACTATTAATTTATAGCATCAATTTTAATTATTTATTTTATTTAAATGTGTAAAATTGTAACTCAGATTCAAACAATTTTAATGGTAAAATAAATTTTAACTAAATATGTAATATATATTTTTTATTTTTGAATAAAATGAGTAGTTAAAGTTGATATTAAAAATCAATGGCACCAACAATTTAAAAATAGATAGAGTAGAATTTTTATAGGAATCATACAAAAATTTTAAATGTACTAATCAGTTCAACTTTACGAGAAAAACATACTAGAAAACAAAAAATTTATCTCGTCCAAGGATCCTTGCTGACATAAGTGATGAAGTGGCTTGTGCTGCTTCCGGGAAGCAGCATCTACGCAGGCAGATGTGGCCGGGGTCTGATGGGGGCGGGTGGTGACTGCTGGTTTGCCGGATTTGCGTGCAATTATAGAGTACTCCCCAGTACTGTGCATGGTGTGACCCTTACGATTATTGGAGGAAGAAGCCAGGAAGGAGAGGGTGGCTTGTTGTGTTAGCATTTAAGAAAATAAATTCAACAGAAACGGATCGCAAGGCTAGTACAAAATAAATGTAGAGGAGGAAAGAAAAAAATCAGAGGGGTCACCGAGGAAGAGCAGTTCCAATGGTGGTTTCTAATTCTATTAAATGACTCTCTATCTAAAAAAATAATGATATGACACTTAATTAATGAGAAAAGAGAAAAAAATTTAAAAAAACTATTTTTTATAGAGAAACCATGTCTACTTTTACCTTAAAGCAGTAAGAAATCACAAATATAGCATTAGAAAGAAACCACTAGTTTGTATGTGATGGAGCCCGCGTGCATATACTTGTTCTTAATAAGAAAAAATGGTATTTAGAAGAAAAAAATGTTGGAAGAGAGAAAGAAAAATAATATTTATTACACGAAGACACTTATATTGTATGAGATAGTTTTTATAAGTGATTTTTTTTGCTGATATAACTGTTTTAAACATTGAGACTGAGACGGGTCATGTTGCTGCTTCCTTCCATTGTAATCCCTGTACCGCTGGAACTGTCAAAGCAGTAGAGTAATATGCTGGGCGGCCGTGCAGCCCTTGCTACCGGGCGCGGCTTCTATCTGCCATCACCATCGCCGTCACTAGCATGGCTCGAACGAGGAAGGTTCACAGAAAGACCGCTGTGTGTGCCTTCCTCTGGGCCCGGCCCGAGCACAGCATCTTACTATATTTATAGATGTGATAACAATAGTTGTAGCAGACGGGAAGACATGGACGCGCCCGGCCAGGGGCGCCGCATCTTTCTCTGAAATAAACATCTATGCGCCCGGCCATGGACGTCCCTGCACGGTGAAGTGGATCCATCGTCCTGTATCCCTTCTTCCTGCTACCTGCAGCGGCTCCCGTCTTTGTCCATCTAAGCTGCTCTCTCTATCTAAAATAAGTATTATTTTTTTATTTTTAATATCAATATTTGATTCTCGTAAAATATTTTACTACTAGAAATACTTAAATTTTGTTTATTTTTTATTTTTATAATTTTTTAAATAAGACGAATGATTAAATATTAATATTTAAAAATCTAAAATGATACTTGTTTTGATTTGAGACAGAGAGAGTACTTACAGCAACTTTCGCAATTTTTTTTTATCAAATAATATAGCTAAAGATGACAATGGGTGAAAACCCGCCGGATTTAGCCTCCCAGACCCATACTCGCAAGGGAATCGAAGAATCCAATAAGAATCATGGGTGGAGTTTTCAACTCAAACCTAAACCTATCGGATGAAATTTAATTGTCGGGTTCTCATATCCACTAAGAGAATAAGAGTGATAGAGGTGAAAATTAGAGAAAAATATCTAAAAATAAGTGAACTACATAAACCAAAAACTTAATATTGCTATTGAAAAGTAAAAGAGTCTTATACACAACTAATATTCTTAAAATGCATAACTTTTCAATTAAAAATAAAGTTTCATTCAGAAGGGTCTAACTATAGCTTTCATTTCCACGGCCCCAGAGTACGTCATGCAGATATGCCCGTGGGAGTCTGGATGATCGTTGCAGACGCGAACGGTTGAGGCATAATCGTTGCAGGGGTACATATACTCCCTAGGAGGAAATAAGGAAGCTAGCCTAAACATTTTCGTACAATGGTTAATTTGTCATTTGCATCTTTTTCTAAAACAAAAGCATTTTAGATGTGAACACTTATTCAAGTGTACGGCTAGAGACGTTCATATTCTTGAGACGGATGCGGTATTAGTCTTTGGACATCTCATGTGTGTACGGAGTACCCATTCTTTCACTTTTACTTGTTATTTTACGAGTAAAATTATTTGTTACGATATGATGCCACAGTAGTGATAATCTCATAAGTGTGCTTATATGTGTACGTATTTGCCACCCTGCAGGCCATTCAACCTACCGACGGTATATTGGCACACTGGAAGGTGAATCGAAAGTTCCATTTCCTGACAAATAATAATACTAGTACTAGTATATTTGTAATGCAAGCACCTGGTAAACCGAAGAAAGCCCGCTCTTTGTTCTCAAACAAGTGGACATTACTACAAAACGAGACTAGGTATCACTCAAAAAATTATAATAATGTAGACCGAACGTAACAGTCGATTTTAACAAGTCTCGATAGCCCCTCAAAGTTACGACTCAACATTATTGTGACACCAACCATGTCGAACGCAAGTAACATTATCCTACAAAACGACACTAATTTCTCACATTATATAATTATATCGATACCAATAAACGTCACGAGTAACCGATAGCATAGAACACGACACCAGTGTCGATCATTGCTTACTCCATTCACATCAGACACCAGAAAAAAAAACTATAGTGTCGAACAAATGTGATCTAACAAAAAAAGACACTGATAATGAATATATCAGTGTCAGTCAGGCTGACAACAAGAAAAACCAAAATTAGTGTGTCTTAGCAATGTCAGTTTTTGTGTCGTAATTCAGACGACACTGCTATCGCCTGTATTGTGTCATTTATGATGATCTTAATATGTCTGACACTGGTATTTCGTGTATAAATACTCGTCCCCTGCCTTTCATCGGGGCACTCTGTTCGATTCTATTTCGGAGAGTGTGTCCATACAGCAGCCGAAAAATTTGGAATACAAGGGGGGACGGTTTTTGTTCTGTTCTTAATCAAAGGATATTGCTCCAGAGGTAAATCCATGATGTTTAGAAGTTTTATGGTCTTATGATGTGGTTTTCATATAGATTTAGAGCGAGATATTGTGAGAGTAGTTTGAAGTAAACCTAGCGCGTACATACGTAAATCCCAACTAATTTTGTTGATCTCTAAGAGTATTAGTACATAGTTAATTAGATAGATCTCTAGTTTACATATATAATAAGACCTACATTATGGTGCGAGTGGGGGCAGA
Source organism: Zoysia matrella (assembly GCA_001602295.1). Lineage (NCBI taxonomy): Eukaryota > Viridiplantae > Streptophyta > Magnoliopsida > Poales > Poaceae > Zoysia > Zoysia matrella. The sequence goes on from BCLG01002160.1 coordinate 62,546, forward strand.
GGGGAGAGTGAAAAATTAATTGTATATTTAGTTAATTTTATATCTTTTATAGTATAATGTTTTTTCTCTTTATTTTTTTATATTAGTGATTTGTGAAGATAGAGGATAGATATTGGATGTACAATGGCACCGGAGGAAATCCATTTTTATATTTCATAAATGTCACTTCATTTATCAAAGCCGCTAAGACCACAAATGTACATATGAAAACAAATAGATTATGGTGTCCATATAAGAAGTGCAAGAATGTTGTAATGTTTGATATGCCCGAAACAATCTGTGAGCACTTAATGAAAAATGGTTTCATTGAGAACTACTCAATATGTACCAAACATAGAGAGGCACAAGCGAATACATCAAGCACTGGAGAACAAAAAGTTGAGATTGAATACAACAAGAGAGAGTAAGAGGTGAAGGCAACATCGAAGAGCCAATGTCAGAAGAAAACAACACAGAACAGAGGGATAAAAGAAACAACGATGATTGTGATGTGTTTCATGAAAGTCATGATATTAAAGGCTCGATGTTGAGGAACTGTTGCCTCACATTGGGTGCGAGAAAATACTGGAGAACAAAACAAGAGGCTTAGATAACTTATAGATTTTGGAGAAAGATTTGAAAGACCTTCTACACGCTAAATCAAACGGGTGTGATAAGTAATGCACGATATTACAAACGATGCTTGATCTTTTCACACTAAAGGCCAAGTATGGGTGGTCAGACATCAGCTTCAATGAATTGCTAAAGCTCTTAGCCAAATTATTACTGAAATCGAACAATTTACCAACTACCATGTACTTTGCAAAGAAATTTTTGTCACCATTGACACTGGGCATACAAAAAATACACGCTTATCCGAACCACTACATATTGTACCGCAAAGAGTACACAAACGATGTGAGATGTCAAGTGTGCAATGTTAGTCGGTACAAAAGAAATGATCAAAGCGAAGATTCAGGTTCTGTGGATCAGCAAAAAGAAAAGAAAGAGAGAATGATAAAGAAAAGCATTGGTAGCAGTCTGGATGACCAAGATGGCGACAATAAAAAAGTTCCAGCACTTGTGATGTGGTACCTACCAGAAAATAGATCGATTGAAGCGACAATTCTCCAACTCTAGAGACGCTGAACTCATGATCTGGCATGCGGCCTCTGATGGGCGTAAAAAGGACGGGAAGCTTCGGCACTCGACCGATGCACGACAATGGAAAATCTTTGACGTTAACCATCCCAAATTTGTCAGAGATCCAAGAAACTTAAGGCTAGGCTTAAGTACTGATGGAATGAATCTCTTTGGTGAGATGACAAACCCACATAGTACTTGGCCAGTGATTCTAAGCCTATATAACATACCTTCACGGCTGTATCACAAAAGGAATTATCTTATGTTAGCTATCCTTTTTTCTAGTCTTAAACAAGCTGGCAATGATATAGATATATTTTTAGAACCTTTAATGGAGGATACGAAAATGTTACGAGAAGATGGGGTCCGTGCTTGGGATGCTTACAAACAAGAGAGCTTCACACTGTATGCCATAATTTTTGTTACCATCAATGATAATCCTGCACGCTTGACACTAACTGAACAGGTTAAAGGGAAGACAGAATGTGTAATATGTCTAAACTAAACATCATCAATGTACCTTCCTTTCTTATGTAAGTCGGTGTACATGCGGCACCGACGATTCTGACCAAAAAAGCACAAGTATCGTGCAATGAAGGATCAATTTGATGGTACACAGGAGAAAGATTTGGCACCAACTAATCGTGATGGTAAATTTTTGTTTGAATTGATCAGAAATATCCATACCGTCTTCGGTAAGGCAGTGAAAGGAAAAAAAAGAAAGAAAAATGATAAGGCTCCTGGAGATGTACTGTTTAAAAAACAATTGATCTTTTATCAATATTTCTCATACTGGAAAGAGTTGGAGATTGACCATGCCATAGATACTATGCATATTGCAAATGGTGTTTATGAAAGCATGATTGGTACCTTATTAGATATCTCAAGGAAGACAAAGTATGGACTTAGAGCACGTAGAGACCTAGAAAAAATGGGAATAAGGCTAGAACTTTATCCTTAGATAAGACCAAATGAAAAGTATTACCTTCCACCGGCTAGCTTTACCCTCACACTTGAGGAGAAAAAATCAATATACAAATGTTTGCGTGGTGTTAGAGTCCCCACAGGTTTCTCATCGAATGTTAAAAATCTCGTTTTAATGTCTGAGCTGAAGATGACTGGGTACAATACTTATGACTATCATACCATGCTCACCCTTTTTCTCGCCATTGCAATTAGGGTTGTCAAACAATCATACATAAAGATGGCCATCATACGAATGTGCCACTTCTTCAATGCTATATCCAAGAAGGTAATCGACATTACTGCGTTGGATATGACACGTAAACAGATGAGAGAGACTATGTGCCAACTCGAGATGTGCTTCCCACTATCTTTCTTTGATATGATGGAGCATTATATGATTTATATAGCAGATCAAATTTTTATCCTCGGCCCTGTTTATCTGCATTACATGTATCCATATAAGCGTTATATGTCTATTATGAAGGGTTGCGTATGCAATCGTGCTCATCTTGAGGGTTCTATGATAGAGGGTTACACAATTGAGGAGGTTCTTGAGTGCAACAACGATTACATGAAAGATGAAAAACCAATAGGTGTGTCGGTGTCATGACACGAGGGGAGGCTCCTAGGGAAAGGAACAAAAAGAAGAAAAACATTCCACGATCAAAATTTTGTAAAAGTCCGAGATGCACATTATAGCATCTTTCATCAGTTACATATTGCAGCACCATACATCTAACAACACTTGCAACAGCTTCGTGAAAAAAATGAACATTCCACATATGCGTTTATTGGCTAATGGTCTCTTAATGTTAGTTACATCATGGCAGGCATATGACACCAACGGGTTCACATTTTATACCAAGGCAAAGAACGACAAGAGCCAGCACCAAATATGATTATATACTTCGAGAAAAAAACATTAAAGATATTGTTAAAGTTATTAGCAGTGTTTGTAGTGTCTGTTATCGTGACGTCATAGTGCCCGACATTGTTAATCTTACTATATAAGTGAGACTTGTCGCATAGTTCCACACTAAACCTGGTGGCCTTTTCATTTTCCGCGCGACACCGTTACGCTATCAAAATTTTTTGCCAACCCTAAACCCGCTGCTGCCGCTCCCGTCGCTGCTTCTTCGGCACCGGCCAGGGCTACTCGAATGTCCTCCTTGGCTCCGGCACTGGTTGCGGCTACGTGTCCTCCTCCGACCTCTAGCTGCGCGTTCGTCTCCGACCTCAGCACCCACTGCGTTTCCTGCTACGTACGGCTCCGGTCTTCCGGCATCTCCTCTCCCCCTCACCCACTCCGAAACCTTAATGTAAGTACCCTCAACCATTTTTTTCGGTAAGCCACTTCCCCTTCTCCGTTTCGGCAATCTACAAACTGTAAGCCGTTTCCCCTCCCCCATTCCGACAATCTGCAAACTGTAAGTCTCATCCTTTCTCACTATTGTTATTCTTAATTCTTGTGGCTTCAAAATGCTATATGGCATTTTTGATGTATATACATATTATTTTTTAGTTTATGATACATTATAAGACCTTCTTTGACACAAAGGTAAAATTCTTGATTCCTATATTTCTCCTGTGAATTTGATCTGATACCTGTGAAATTCTTGTGTGAATCCTGTGAAATTGCTGTGTGAATTATAATATCGGTTTGATGATGTCAGCTACCGACATTGTTACCGTATAGTGTTGGTATTGCTGACATTGTCTTTGACCGACACTACTATGACACCTGTCTTAAATTCTCTTATATATAGGAAGGTCTTTATTGCTATATGTCATCTAGATTATAAAAAAAATAATATAGTATAATCAAATTGTAGGCACAATGTACTTTTCAGTTGTATTTGTGCTCGATGATGAAAGGGAACTAAGTGAGATGAGAGTGGCAGCATAGACCATATATATCTTGCGACTTGCGATATCGGATATGTGTCGCCATACGAGTCAAGGACCTTAAAGTGTTGGAAGGCTATTAAATTGGCAACCCGCACTGAGAGCACAAGTCTTTTTATTTTGCACTCTCTTCTTTTGTTATAGATCATTGGATCTCTTTCATGATATATCCAAAAATATGAGAAGATTTGGGTAGTTGACTCCATTGATCGTAAGAGAAGTACAGAACACGATTTCGTAGAAGTCCTTGGTGCGTAATTATCTCTAATATTATTTTAATTCTTTAGTGATCTGATATTCATAATCATGACACAATCTTTTTTATCGGTGACATCTTTTAATTACATGTTCTACATCAAGCATGGAGGAAAACACCATCCAAAACAGAAAGAAAAAATATCGCACAAAACATATTTTTCGGTACTACTACACCATAATTGAATAATCTATATCACTATATTTTTGTCTATATCTTTGAGACTTTTAGCATTTCTATTTTGTTTCCAAAGTGTGCAAAACAGGCTCTTGGCATTGTGTATTGTGGCTACTATATGTGAAAATACATAGAAGCTGGCTGTGAAAAATACATGACATTGCCCATCGATGATTATATATGAAAAATGTAAGTACTTGCAGTTTTAGTAATATTGTTATATGCATTTTTACACAGTATTGATATTTGTATTTTAGTAATTAATAATTATGTTCTTAATATTGGCAGGTAGACAAGTAGGTGCAAGTGTAAGGAAGCCAATTTGATGAAGCCACACTTAATGACATTGCATCTCGAATGATTCACTTCATGATGCATGAGTTTATTGATTCAGTGAGTAAATATTATGAATTTTTAAGTGATGTGGCAGCACATCCAGAACTTGCTAATTGGTGCAAAAAATATCCCAATTCTAAACTAATTCACCGAAACTTTGAGGCTGGGCAGAAGAGAATTAATGAACAAGACCGTAGTTGGTCAAGCAAATAAAATTTTAGTTGTTAGTTCTACATGAAGTATTCATGTATATGTGTAAATTAATCTTCTGTAGTGGATGAACTTGTGTGCATATGTGACCCTAAACATTTAATTTGTGAATACATTGTCTCTGTCAATATATTTTATTAATCTGTTATTTGCATTTGATTTGAGTTATTAAGATGACTCTTATTGAAATACATGAAAGTGTCAGTTTTGTAACGTCACAGAAACTGACACCCCTGATTCAAAAAGTAGTGTTGGCCACGTGATCTCATAATATATGACATGAGAGTCCTGTAAATAATGTCGAAAAATTGACATCTTTGAGACTGATACTATTAGTATTGAGTGCAGTGTGGTTGCATGACGTCAACACAATCGAAACCACAGTAAAAATGTCAGTGTCTGTTATATGACGCTATAATAAACGACACTGGTGTAACTAATAGCAGTGTCGGTCAGATGATATCATGTCGTTCGACACTGCCGCTGTAGTTACTTGTGTCGGCCAGGTGATATCGTACCAACTAACATTGCTGTTTTTGTTACTAGTGTCGATCAGTTGATATCACGTCGTCCGACACTGCTTTTCTAGTTCTTTGTGTCGGTTCGATGATATCATACCCCTCGACATTGCTGTTGTTGATATTACTGTCAGTCAGGTGACATCATACCGTCTAACACTGTTGTTTTTATAGCTAGTGTCGGTCTCGCTGGCGTCATCTTCACTGACACTGAAGACACAGCTATCAGTGTCGGTCAGGTGATGTCATTTGACCAACACTGATAACCGACACTGATAAGTTGATTCAGTGTCGGTTTCTCCGGCCCGATATTGATTACTTTTTATAGCAGTGTCGTGTAATGAGTATCGCATAGTTTGACTCTGCGAAACGTTATGATCTGATGTTGAAGGGACTTTTCATAGTAGTGGCAACAAAGGTTAGACCTCCTTTAGAACAAAGAAATTTTTCTTGTTTTTTGCTTTTTTTTAAAATTAAACTGATTTCTGTGAAATTACTGTGATATTCTTGCAAAAATCATGGGTTCCAAATAAGCCCTAGCACTGTAATCCAGCGGCAGCTGGACTGGTTGACCGCCGAATCAACGTTTTTGACTTTTCCTCGTTTGACTTCTTGCTTGTTTGACAATGTTGAAACTGTTTGTTTGACAGGATGTTTTTTCCATTCCAAACAGCGCTGACCAGCCTGCAGTTGACCAGGTCTGGGGGACTCGGATCTTTTACTGCAGATAAACAGCCTGGCTTGAGGAATGTTCGCTGATGCTTATGCGAAAACGAATCCACCCTAAATGGGCAATTTTGTGATTTTTTTTCTTTTTCTTCCTAAATTTGGCCCACGCGTGTTTCGAACTAGGCTGAGATGGTGGCTTCTATTTCAAGGCATTTTTCTTTTTTCTTTCTAATTTCTGCAAAGTTCTATTTGGCCTTTACATAAAAGATGTTTTCTTTCATTTTTTTATATTTTTCTTTCTTGTTTTTGCCCACGCATGTTACCTTTTTTATATATTTGTTTTATTTTTTCTTTCCTTTCATAATTTTTTATATAATTTTCCCATTTTATGGCATTGATAAAAGAGTTTATTGAAACCTTTTTTTATATAAGACAATAGATTTACTACCGGACCAATTAACTTTTACTACTAGAATAATTTATTGTCACCACTAGAACAATAGAATCTTCCCACATGAATAATTTATTTTCTTCTTTTTTATTTTTCATTCTTTTTTATTTTCTTCTTTTAAATCTTTATTTTCTATTTTCCTATTTTCATAAAAAAAGTATTATAATCTATTTTTATTGCTAGAAAATTTTTACTCTTAGAACAATTAACATTTTTTACTAAAACAATTTATTTTCACTCATAAAACAATTGAATCTTACTATTTAGATGGAATATTCAAAAATCTTTAAAACATATCCATATGAGATCTTATTTTTTATATTAATTATAAGGAATATGATGGTTTGAACGGAATTAAGAAATTAGTTACAGCCTGAGAGAAAAATAGATTTGAAATGGATAAGCCTTGTCAAAATAAGTAAGACCCACTGCCCAATACTATTGAATTTGGCCCAGTTGTGGAAAGTGGAGGTGTGCGACGGGTAGTTGGAAAAATAGGTGGGTAATAATAGGACCTGGTCTAACCATGCTCTAGAGCAGCTCCAATA